>LPNX010664756.1:3043-13980 GCA_001517045.1 Pseudotsuga menziesii
TTATGGATTCCTTTAACTCTCTCATGTGAAGGTGAGTGAACAGCCCCATGAGCTAGTTATTTGGCAGACCAAAAGAGGCGCCATGGAGAGTGCAGGTGCATGGGGAGAATGGCCATCCTGGTGTAGTGGTATTGCTGTCAGCGAATAGATGCCTCACTAACAACAGAATAATGAAGGGCGGTGGTTGGATAAGACAAGGGAGGGTGAGTGAAGAGAGAGGTGACACATGGCTCCCCCCCCCATAGCTCAGGATTTAACTTCCCCCCCTCCTAACCCTTGGGAAATCATGCCCCTTCTCAATTTAGTTGCTGTGAACATAGTTGGTTGGTTTTTTCAATTAAAAATGCATAGTTACATGGTGCCACAACTTAATATGTATGCCGCATGTCCCGATATACCATCAGTGACCATTTCAATCCAAAACATAGCATAACCAAATCATGATGGGGCCTTTTCCTTTAGCTTCGCACCATGATTATTTACAATATGCGTATCATGTATATTAATGCAAAATGGGGTCAAAGCTAGGGTGTTACATTCCCCTCCCCCTTCAATAGCACTATCCTCAGTGCTTTACAAAATCTGAACAAAATGCTACATTGGTACCACCTCATTGTTCCATGAAATTGAACAAAAAATGGATGTGCCAATCGCATGGCATCCTCCAGCTCCCACATAGCCTCTTCAGGTCCATAATGCTCCCATTGCACCTTTACTTGCCCTATGGCTTAGTTCCGGAGCATTGTGACCTTCCTGTCGAGGATGTGCATTGGCTCGATTTGGAACTCTCCCTCGGGTTCCACCTGAATCACATCCCAATTTATCACATGGTTAGGATCATGTACATATTTCTTAAGCAAAGAGACATGAAAAAAATTATGAGCTCTAGTACTAGCAGGAAATGCAAGTCTATATGCAACAAGCCCTACTCTTTCAAGCACTTCAAACGGCCCACAGTATCTAGGTGACATCTTGGCACAACTTCCAAGATTCAAGGAACTTTTCTTTTCCTTCACTCCGAGGTAAACATGATCCCCAACAATGAACTCTCTGTTCATCCTATGTTTATCTGCATAGATTTTTTGTCTATCCTGTGTTGCTTTCATATTCTTCCTAATCTTTACAACCTCTTACTCCATTTACTTAAGCAATTCTGGTCCAAGCAAAACTCTGTTCACTAGGTTATCCCAAGTCACTAGTGTCCTACACCTTCTTCCATACAAAGCTTCATGCGGACTCATCCCCAAGGATCCTTGCTGTCCATTGTTATAAGAAAACTCTACCAAGTGTAAGTAATCTTCCCACTTGGTTGGTCTGTCCATCACATACATGCGAAGCATATATTCAAGCACCTGATTAACTCTTTCTGTCTGCCCATCTGTCTAAGGATGGTATGAAGTGCTAAAGTTTAGCTTTGTACCCAAATCTGCAAACAACCCTTTCCAAAAATTGGAAGTGAACCTGAAATCCCTGTTAGAAATTATTGTCTTCGGCAACCCATGTAATTTGAAGATCTCCTTCATGAAAATATTTACAATGTCATGAGTCTTGTGCATATAATTCACTGGTATAAAATGTGCTTCCTTTGTTAACTTGTCTACCACAACCATGATGGAATCATGTTGTCTCCAAGTCATTGGCAATCCTGTAATAAAATCCATGGAAATAACTTCCCATTTCTATTCCAAAATTGGCAAAGGCTGCAACAAACCTACTGGATGTTGATGCTCAACCTTTACTTGTTGACATTTCATGCACCTTGAAATGTATTCAGCCATGTCCTTTTTCATACCTGGCCAAAAGTACTGCTTTCTAGCTGTAGCAATTGTCTTCTGATATCCTCGATGACCAGAATATGGAGCTTGATGGATTTCATCCATAACAACTCTCCTCAAATATGCTACATTTGGAATATAAATTATACCTTTATAAGTGACAAGTCCATATTCTTCCAATTTATATCCGTCATACCTCTTCTCAAGACCTTGCTGCTGCAATTTGTCTTTTACCTTCTCATACAATTCATCTCCAGCAACATGATTTGCAATCTGCTGCCTCAAATCTGATTGGCAAATACTCAGAGATACCACATGCATTTCTTGTACCTTCCGGTTGAGTGCATCAGCTACCTTGTTTTATTTTCCTTTTATGTTCTTGATTTTGAAATCAAACTCACATTAAAATTCCATCCGTCTTGCTTTCCTAGCATTCAGATCAGGCTGATCAAACAAATACTTCGGTCCACAGTGATCTATTCTGAGTTCAAATCTTCTGCCCATCAAGTAATGTCTCCACATCTTGAGAGCATGTACTATGGCTGCAAGCTCTAGATCATGAGTGGCATAGTTCTTCTCATGCTCCTTTAATTTTCTTGATTCATAACATATCATGTGGTTGTCCTACATAATGATTCCTCCAAGCCCTTTTCCGCATGCATCGGTACATACCACAAAATCTTTATCTGGATCTACAACCTTCAACAATGGTGCACTGGTGAGAATATTCTTCAACTGTTGGAAGCTTTCTTCACACTTTGAAGTCCATTTGAACTGTGTTCCCTTCTTCTGCAAAGAATTGATGTCATGTGAAACCTTAGAGAATCCTTCAATGAATCTCCTGTAGTATCCTGCAAGTCCCATAAAAGATCTTACCTCCGTCACATTTCTTGGAGTAGGCCAATTCATGATGGCTTTAATCTTCTCAAGGTCTACTGATATACCCTCTTCAAAGATAATGTGACCCAAGTACTAAATTCTATCCCTGTAGAAGTCACACTTGCTCAGCTTTGCATACAGCTAATGTTCCCTGAGCACTTGCAATGTCAATCTCAAATGCTCTTCATGCACTTCCTCATTCTTAGAATAAACAAGAATGTCATCAAGGAAAACAAGAACAAACTTGTCCAAATACTTACTGAAGACACTATTCATAACGCGCATAAACGTATCTAGTGAATTTGTGATACCAGACGGTACCACTACAAACTCATAATGTCCATACCTTGTCCCGAAGGCTGTCTTATGAATGTCTTCATCCTTGATTCTCACCTGATGGTAACCAGACCTCAAGTCAATCTTGGAAAATACCTTTGCTCCTCTCATTTGATCAAAGAGGTCATCAATCCTGGACAAAGGGTATTTATTATTCATAGTAACCTTGTTCAATTGTCTGTAATCAATACATAACCTGAGTGTACCATCTTTCTTCTTCATAAACAGAACTGGTGCCCCCCAAGGAGACACACTCGGTCGGATATACTTCTTTTCCAACAACTCTTGCAGTTGCATCTTCAACTCTAGCATCTCCAGTGTACTCATCCTATAGGGTGTCTTGGACACCAGTGCTTCTCCTAGCACAAGTTCAATGGTGAAATCAATTTCCCTCTACGGAGGAAGCCCTGTAATTTCATCAAGAAACACATCCTTGAATTCTTGTAACACCTGATAGTCTTCCAACCTAGGATTTTCATCTCCTGTTGGTTCCAGAATATGACCTACATACAACTGGAAACCTTTCCTATAGAAATTCTTCAACTGCATTGCCGAAACCTGTCTTACTGAAATTACCTTCGGAATACCTTTCACTACTACTAGGTTTCCTTCTTCATCCATGCATTCAAAATTCTTGTTATAGCAGTCAAGCTTCACTCTATGAGATTCTAACCAATCCATTCCAATGAGAACATCATAGGAACCAAGTGGTAGAACATTCAGATCCACACAAGTGATCAATCCATTCATAAGCAATGGAAATTTCTGTACTAGTTCACTAACCTTTCTCTTAGTCCCAGTGGCTAGCTGAACTAACCAATATTTTCTATGCTTTACCTTCTTAAAAGCACAAATATCCACTACTCTAGGAGTAATGTAACTGTGAGTAGAACCCAAATCAATCAAAATAGAAATAGATTGTTCAACAATCTTACCTGCAAATTCAACCATAGTTGACTGATGATCTACCTGGCGGTCCTCCGGTGCTGCATAAATTCTAGGGACTGCTTTGTCTACCTACCCCACTATTTCTGCTTCCTGAATGTTATAAGATGGCCTTGCACTTTCATTCTCAAGTGGACAATATCCGCGCAAGTGGGGCCCTTCACATTTCCAACATTTGAGTGGCCTTCTATCCTGTTGTGGATCCTTAGTATTTTCTCTTGACACTCCAACTGGCTTACTCGCAGCTTGGGATGGCTACTTCTACTGATTTCTGAATCTAGAAGGTTTGAACCCTTCCTTTCTTTGGTCAAACTTCTCATTCTTCTAGTCCTTCCATGGCTTACAGTAATCAGGTTTACCTTTGCTATGCTCATAGCAATACTTAGCCTTTATTATTGCTTCTTTGAGAGTTCTTGGCTCATAGAATGCAATTCTATTTTTGTAAGCTTGCGACAATCCACTCAGAAACCATTGGATCTTAACTTTTTCATCTCTGATGTACCGGACATACCTCAACAATTCCAAAAAATTATTTGCATATTCATCCATGGTCTGCTGTCCCATCTCAGCTCATGGAACTCCTTGATCTTGTCATCATAATACTTGTCAGAAAGGTATTTCTGCCTGAAATACTTCTTGAACTGTTTCCACTTCAATTTCCTTTCACTGATCCTCTTTTCTTACTTGAAGTGTTCCCACCAAATGGATGCTCGTCCATTCAGATTGAATATGTAAACTCTTGCCTTCATGTTTCCTAAATAATCCCACACTTGAAAGTATTTCTTTATCCCAAGAAGTCAAGCTTTAGCTTCTTGTCCTGTCTTTATCTCTCCATCAAATGTAGGAGGTTTATCTTTCTTGAATTCATATCGAGAGTGATCCTTTTGGTGTTTTCTTCTTTTCCTTTTATGAGAAGATGAGTTGGTATCTTTACTAGATTCTTCAGAGTCAAATGATCCACTTCTTCTTCTCCTAGTGCTGCTCTTACTGCCTTCTGGTCTTGATGTACCTCGTCCAGAATCTATCTTTTTCTGTAAATCTATCAAACTCTGCAATATGGTAGAATTCAACTGATGCTGCTCTTCCTGGGATTTAACCAAGCTTCTCATGGTGGCTACAACCTCAGACGGTGTCCCCTAGAATCTCCTTCCATTAGACTCTATGTCCTCATTTCCATTACGGACATTTTTTCCCATGGCATCTTCTGCTCACTCGTAAGAATCTCGAGCATCATACCCATCATGGGTTCTCATGACTGAACCACCTCTTGCTTCACCACACTGTTCTTTCTGGAGTACTGCTCTTGGAAATTATCTATAGTTCTGCAAATGTGTTAGTAGCAAACTGTTAGATGCATACATTAATATAAATAAAACCTACTTGCCTTTTTCTTCTGGAAATTTCATAAAACAACAATTATGCTAAAACACAGAATTTTCCCTCTTTCTTTATAGCCCTGTGAACGCTGATAATTTGCTGAAATCCGCTGAAAACCAGTTGAATATTGTTCAAAAAACTACTGAGAAATCCCTTAAAAAAACCTAAGTTTCCTTAGGCCCTAGTCTGACCTCATCCCAGCTATTCTTCCAATTTCACGGTGGTCAAAACAACTATGCCTCCAATCAGCACTGGTGAGGAAATTGTCTGTTCATCGGTGTTTTGTTGTTTTATTCCTTTTCGATGTTTCAGCGGGTAAAATGACTAAACTCCCACTCTGTATTGATGAGAAAACCATCTATCGATCGGGTGCATAGTCGTTTGAGCAGCCTCAATGGAAGAAAATGATCTTCCTACCATTTCCGCGGGCGAACCGGCTGAGCTTCTAATCGGCGATCCGATCATTAACAATTTTCTGATGCCTTCTTACTCCTCAAGTCAGGTATCTTCCTTGCTAACTCCCTAGTGTGTTAGTGATTCATTGGTCTATTCCCTTCCACCATATCAGTCCTTAATCATCTATCATTCTGAATTTCGTCGACGATAGCATGGGTTAACTTGTTGCGTCGGTGGCCGGGTGCCCTACGCACCGGACTGTTAATCGGCAAGCCTTCCACAATGACGATCCACAATCAAAATAAATCTTCCACAACTCCTGATTTTGTCGATGTTCAGAGCCTCTAGAAGCCGCAACATCAGCTCTTGGAGGCACTCCTCGTTGGGCTATTAGTCTCTTCGATCTCCGCAACGGCGGACCCTTCAATGAACTTCACTTGCCGTAGCTCCTCGGCGACCGCATCCTCTGAGTATCAACAATGTGATCAGCTAACCATCATCGATGGCCAATGATTCGGGGACTTAGAAAAAATTTCAAAATCTTCATTACTACGTCAGCTGTCGGAATGTCTTCCTCTGCAGCATCAGCGATTGCAGGCTCTATCCGTCAGGAGGATAGTCCTCTAACTATCCGCAATAGTGGTGCTTTGTTCCACTAATTCTTTTCGCTGTAGTCTTAAAATTTCATCACATCGACAACACCATCAGCTGTGCATCGGAGATGCGATCAACTAATCATCGTTGATCGAGGACGGTCCTATTACTTCGTCAAATTTACCAAAATTCCTTGGCATCGACGGTCATAGGATCTATGCGTCAGAAGCATAGTGGTCTAGCCATCTGCAACGGTGGGTCTACAATCCTTTGATCCCTTCCACTGTTCATCAGCGATGAATGCCACTAACGTGCTTCGCTGGCCAACAAAGTCAACACTTAGAACATTTTGGAACTTCTACGCCATCGGCGGTTGGATCAACTATCCGTCGGGAGGATAGTGTCTTAGACTGCTGCAACGGTGGGTGTTTGATCAGATAAACATCGATGATCCATCCATATAAATGTCCTGATGTGCCGATGACCAAACACTTAAAATTTTTCTGAAATTTCTCCTTCGCAATATTCCGTCGCATCGATCATCGGATCAACTATCCATCGGGTGGCCTTCCCACTAAGTGATCCACTGGGCCGACAGTTCTAGCACTTAGAAAATTTTGAGGTTGAGGTTTTTATGTCACAATTTTCTGATTGTTGCTAGGAAGAAGGAAACCTACTTTTTCTATTTGATCTGTCATGGCACATTCAGGCCCATACTGCAACCAGAGCTCTAATACCACACTGTAATTTTCCTGACCCTCCGGACGACGAAGAGGATGTTATGATACATCAAATCATCCGGGCATCTATCCCCTTCAACATGAACATACATACATATAGTGCTGAAGAATGATACTTAAAAACATAAAACATATCATGAAGCAAAACATATCAATCAGCATTTAACATGTATAACATCATTCATCAACGGTAATTAAAATTGTAGATACAAGTTAGGAAAGAATAATTATCTTATAAAGAGCTTGTTCCACAACCAGCTACATCGCTGTAATGTTCCACCCAACCATAGGCTCGTATGCTCCTTAATCCCTCAGCAACACTTCCACCCTTGAGCCAGGCATGATTCCCCAAGGAATAAGGAACTAACAGGCTCACACGTAGCCAAGCATAACAACACCACTAGGGTACACAGTTCATCCAAGCCAACACAGTTCGGTTTATCAGGCAAACAACAAATTAGCCAAGCCAACAAAGTTGGGTTTACCATGCCATCCAGGAGCTGGGAAAGGATAATGCTACACTGGTGCACCGACACTAGAACCAGACTGGCTTCTAGAACACCCACACACACCCAACACAAGGAAATCAGTCCTTTCTCTGCAACGTAGTCCCTCAAACCCTGATCTCCCTTCCAGTGCTATTCAGGGGTTGTAGGGAAGAAGACCAGCTCAGCGGCTCTATCTGTGTGGTTCTCAACCCACCAGGTTTATCAAGCACCTCAAGCCCTCATTCACCACTCCAGGGCAGTCCGAGGATAAAATCACTGCATGCAAACAGCCAAGCAGCTCTTTAAGATTTTACAGGGGAAAACACAGTACAACAATCATGGCCATTGATAGCCCACAAGAAACTCTGAGCCTACAACACAAAATGTTCACTCCAATCACTGAAGAAAGATATACAGACCAGAAAATGGAAAAAGACCGACTCTCAATCTGTGCGTGAAGAAAAGGAACACAGCCCACATAACTATTCAGAAAATCCTGGCCACAATTGAACGATGGGATATAACAGGACAATGAACCACAGAGGAAAACCACAAAAATCTACATCAAAATACACATTGCACAGGAAAACGTAGTCAACAATGCATCAAGGAAACCAATGCTCTATGTGAACAAGGGAAAAATAATTCACAAACTAGTGATCCTCTGATTAGCAAGGCGGTGTGTGAGGAATGGTGAACCTCACAACAATGGAACATCAATTCCTTTAAATCTCTTGCATGAACGTGATTGAACAACCCCACGAGCTGGTTATTGTGCAGACCAAAAGTGGCGTCGTGGAGAGTGCAAGCTCATGGGGAGAATGGCCATCCTAGTGCAGTGGTCTTGCTGTCAGTGAATAGATAGCCCAATAACAACAGAACAATGAAGGGTGGTGGCTGAATGAGATAAGGGAGGGTGAGTGAAGAGAGAGGTGACACATGTCTTCCCCCCCCATAGCTCAGGATTTAACTTCCCCCCCTCCTTACCCTTAGGAAATCATGCCCCTTCTCAATTTAGTTTCCGCGAACATAGCTGGTTGGTTTGTTGAATTAAAAATGCTTAGTTACATGGTTCCATAGCTTAATATGTATGCCGCATGTCCCGATATACCATCGGTGACCATTTCAATCCAAAACATAGCATAACCAAATCATGGTGGGGATTTTTCCTTTAGCTCCGCTCCATGATTATTTACAATATGTGTATCATGTATATTAATGCAAAACGGGGTCAAAACCGGGGTGTTATAGGAATGACCACAAATGACAATAATCCATACTGGTCAAGTCCTTTCACCCATTCCATTGGAACAAAACAGTTTGGTGAGTCGGGTGTTTCCTTCACCATTTTCATGTAGTTACATCTATGCAAGTCACTCTCTTTGTTGGTATCATGGTCATCAAAGGATACATTCTGTAAGTTTGGTATAATGTTTTGCAATACCTTAATTCCTTTTGGTATTTTAGGTGCTACCAGTGGGGCTCGAACCTTGGATGGAATTTTGAACTTTGGTGTGTCTTCCCGTCTTGGTGAGATATATGGTGGGAGAAATTTTCTATTTTCTAAGTCTTCTTCCTTTTTAGGGACTGTTGCATTGTTGTTGTTGTTCTTTCCTCTTCCTATTCATTGTACACTTTCCCTTTGAAGATACTAAGTGTCCTAGTACGTCTCCTCTGGTCTCTCTAGATGGTCGTAATGGAACTTTCCAAGCAGTCAGAACTGGCTGATTCGTTGGTGGGACATATCCCACAGTATCTTCCATGGTGGTTGTGGGTAATGCATGTCCAAATTCAGCTTCAATAGTTGCACTAGTACTCGAGATCAAAATTACCATGACGTTGCTACGACTCTTTGATTTTCATCTAACAATCACTCTTCTCTCATGCAACAGAATGAAACTAAGCTTGGGCATGGAGTTTGATATCAAACAATAGTTTTCAACAAGTATTTCTTCACATGCACAAGCATTCAAATAAAAAGGAATCCATCCTTTCAATCACATGGGAAGCTGTCTGATTCATCTATGGAAATTTTTATGTACATCACCAGTTAACTATCACTTCAAATGGTAGTTATTTCCATAAATCCAGACGTGACCAAAAATCACGCCACCATATTCTCTCAAGATTTTCAAATTAATGAAAAACATCTGTCATATCAGCAAGTCTCTTCATTATTGCACCAGCTTTGAGTCACTTAGGACCTGATTTATTTTGTTTGGGAGAGTCCCTCTCTTTTGTGACTCACTAAGTGTCTCATCACATTCCTTGTGACTTGCATTTTTCCTTCAACAGGGGTCCATTCTAGATACAAATCGATTTCCTTCACTCAGATTTTTTCCCTTCACTAGATGCAAAGCCTTCAAAAATTCACTTCGTACTGCGACAGACTAACAATCTACGATCATAAGTTTTGGTTCATCCTTTCTTTATTTTCTCTTTTCTCTTTTCTCTTTTGTTCTCTCTCTCTCTCTCTCTCTCTCTCTCTCTCATGATACCACATCATAGCTATCATAATGTGGTTTCATTCAAATCCCATGGACCATTCCTTGAACCTGTATCCCATTTAATTTTTCTAGCTTCACTACTCCTCCATCAGTGATTTCTTTGAAAATGTATGGTCCTAGCCAATGACTTTTTAACTTTCTAGGATGCTTGAATAATTTTCTGTCATACATAAGAACAAGAACTCCAAATTCAAACTGCTTATTCCTAATGTGTCTATGATGCCATACCTTTTGTCTTTTCTTTTCTACATTTTGGTGAAATCCTACAACAAAACATTCTTCCTCCAAATGCACTAGTTGAAGCAACCTATGTTCCACAACATCAACATCTGTGATTTCAGTGATCACAACAACTATTAATCTCAGTACAATATATTCCATAGGAATCACAATTTCTTTCACATACACCAACCGAAATGGATTCTGACCTGTCAACTTCTTACACATCATGTGATATGTTCACAATATTACAAAAATATTTTGGTCCCATTCATCTCTTCATGCATTGCATACGTTTGTCAATGAATTTTCCAGAATCTTGTTGAATTCTTTGACAACTCCATTTTCTTGAGGATCATATGGCATTTCTCGTCTATGTTGTTGTTAGAAAAACAGGACCGCAGAGCAATAACAATTATACAGTTAAATCAATAAACAAGATGCAAAAGCACATTAAACATTACAGAGAGACATAGATATGATGTGGTTCACCCAAACGATGGGCTACGTCCACAAACAAATTTTCCAGTCCTTTTATTTTAGTCTAGAAAGATGAAGGGATACACCTTGCAGCAAAACAGCTGCACTTCCTCTTCACGCTCTCACAGTCTCTCTTCCAGCACAATACAATGCCCACATCCAGTACCATACAGTACTCACATCCAGTACAATTACAATGGA
>LPNX010664756.1:14217-81958 GCA_001517045.1 Pseudotsuga menziesii
ATGACAATCCCCCCTTTAAACTTGACTTGGAGTAATCACCAACTCCCCTCAAGTATTTACCAAGGAATCTTACATACACCCCCCTATCACCTAGGTCTATCTCCCGACTTTACCGATGAGTTACCAGGGGTATGCATTCCTTACCAGGTCTTACAGCCATATGCCCATTTACATGCAAACCGCTCCATTACATTTTTATGTGCCTTCATGGTGACTAATCACAACAACTCTACCGCTATTGCACTTGCTGGACCTTGGACTTGGAAAATTTCTTCTTTTCAACTTCATGCTTTAAGGCCAACAGAAACCGAGCAGGAACTCAGTTTCTCTCTGGTTACTCCCTTTGTCAACATGTCTGTAGGATTCTGGCTAGTGTGAATCTTTTCCAGTTTTAATAGTTCTTCATATAGAACAGATATTATGAAATGGTACTTGAGTTCTATATGTTTAGTCCTTGAATGAAATACTGAGTTCTTTGCAAGATGAATGGCACTCTAGCTGTCACTGTACAGCCTACTATTCTCCTATTTCTTACCCAATTCTTCCATGAACCTCTACAACCAAATCATCTCCTTACTAGCCTCTGTAGCAGCAACATACTCTGCTTCCGTTGTTGAAAGTGCAACAACCTGTTACAGTTTTGAAATCCAACTTACTGCTGTTCCACCTACAGTGAACACATACCCTGTGGTGCTCCTCCTGTTGTCTTTATCACCAGCCATATCCGCATCAACATATCCCTGTAGAACAGTTTCTGAACCTCCAAAACATAATGCATGAGAATTGGTACCTCTCAAATACCTAAGAATCCACTGTACTTCTTTCTAATGCTCTTTACCTGGATTATTCATATACCTGCTCACAATTCCCACTGCATGTGCAATATCTGGTCTTGTGCACACCATGGCATACATCAAGCTCCCAACTACTGATGAATAGGTAATCTTGGACATGTAATCTATCTCTTCCCGTGTCTCTGGACACATATGCTTTCTTAGTTTGAAATGGCTTGCCAAAGGTGTGTTGACTAGTTTTGCATTCTGCATTCTAAACCTCTGCAACACCTTTTCTATGTACTCACCTTGAGACAATGTCAATTTGCGATTTTTCCTGTCTCTTGTTATTCTCATACCAAGGATTTGCTTTGCAGCACCCAAATCCTTCATCGCAAATGATTGAGCTAGTTTTCTTTTGAGCACATTTATATCCTTCTTGTTAGACCCTGCAACAAGCATGTCATCCACATATAATAACAAGATAATATATCTTCCGTTATCTAGCCTCTTGAAATAAACACAGTGGTCAGAATGACATCTATCATAACCTTTTTCTGTCATAAACTTATCAAATTTTAAATACCACTGCCTTGGAGCTTGCTTGAAGCCATACAAGCTCTTCTTCAACCTGCAAACCAAATTCTCCTTCGCTTTGACCTCATACCCTTATGGCTGCTGCATATAAATATCTTCCTCCAAATCCCCATGGAGAAAGGCCGTTTTTACATCTAATTGTTCAAGATGCAAATATTCTACCGCCACTAGACTTAAAATAGTTCTAATTGAAGTCATTTTAACAACAGGAGAAAATATTTCATCAAAGTCTATACCTTTCTTTTGTGCAAACCCCTTTACAACAAGTCTAGCCTTGTACCGCTTCTTTCCTCCATCTTCTTCCTTCAAACTGTAAACCCATTTATTCTGCAATACCCTTTTTTCTACAAGCAACTTAACGAGATCCCAAGTCTGGTTTCTTACCAATGAGTCCATCTCCTCATCCATGCCTTGCTCCCACTTCTTTCTAGTTTCTACCTGCATTGCTTCTTCAAAACATTCTGGCTCACTAGAATCAGTCATCAATAAATAATATAGTGAAGGAGAGAATCGTTCAGGGGGTCTACTTAACCTGGTAGACCTTCTTACAGTTGGAGGAGTTTCAGGTACCTGCTACTGTTCTTGATTTTCTGGTGCCTTTGGAACTTCATTTTATTTGATTTCATCAAGCACTGTGTACTATGTGTTTTCCTTTTCTTCTTTCTTTCCCTGCAATTGATCTTTGTACATGACCTTTTCATTGAATACTACATCTCTACTCCTAATGATTTTGAAATTTTTAAGATCCCATAAGCGATAACCAAAATCATCAACCCCGTATCCAATAAAGGTACATTTCTTGGATTTAGCCTCAAGCTTTGTTCTATTATCTTTATCAATATGGACAAATGCTTCACAACCAAAAGTTCTCAGAAATGAGTATTTTACCTATTTACCTATCCATGCCTCCTCTGGAATTCCACCATCCAAAGCGCTTGAAGGCCCTCTGTTTATTAAATAAACAGCAGTGTTTACAACATCGGCCCAAAACTGTAAGGGCAACCCTGCATGCAATCTCATACACCTTGCATGCTCCATGATCGTTCTGTTCATCCTTTCTGACACACCATTTTCTTGGGGTGTTCCAGGGACTGTCTTCTCTCTGCGAATCCCATTGTGTGAACAGTAACTTTCAAACTCCTTGCTGCAGTACTCACCTCCATTATCAGATCTGAGACATTTCAACCTTTTTCCTGTTTCATTCTCAGCCAAATATTTCCACTTCTTAAAAGTATCAAACACATCAGATTTCTGTCTAATGCAATAAACCCAAGTTTTTCTAGTTGCATCATCAATAAAAGTAACATGATAATGAGAGCCACCAAGAGATTGTACCTGAGCTGGTCCCCATACATCTATATGAACAAGCTCTAACTTTTCACTCTTCTTTTGTTTCCCAACCTTGAGAAATCTAACTCTCTTCTGTTTTCCATAAACACAGTTCTCACAAAATTCCAAACTTACCTGCTTCAAATCTGGAAGCAATTTCCTTGAGTGGAGAATCTGCATCCCCTTCTCACTCATGTGGCCAAGCCTATGATGCTACAACGCTACACCTGTTTCTATGGAAGCTACAGAAATAGAATAATCAGTGTTATGAGGACATAAATATAACGTACCTATCCTATTTCCTTTTGCAATTACCATTGATCCTTTAGTGACCTTCCACCACATTTCTCCAAACGTAGACAAACAGCCACCATCTACCAACTGCCCTGTTGAGATCAGATTTATTTTCATAGCAGGAATGTGCCTTACATCCTTTAGCAACTAGTCATTTCCATTTCTTAGTTTAATCTGTACCTTACCCTTTGCAACAATTTTACATGGTTCATCATCCCCCAATAACACATGCCCAAAATCACCTTGAACATAATCATAAAAGAATTTTCTATGGGGTGTAGCATGACATGAAGCCCCTGAATCTATAAACCAGTAATCACTAGTATTATCTAATGTAAGAATCAAAGCATCTTGTAACACATCACCTGCTACATTTGCTTCCTGGGTAGTCTCTTGTTGCCTCTCGCCTTTCTTCTTTGGTGCTCTGCAGTCTTTCTTTAGATGTCCTTTCTTACCGTAGTTCCAGCATTCTATTTTTCTAAATCTGGACTTGGATCTTCCCTTTTTAGACTTGCCATGATTTCCTGGGCTCCTTCCTCTCTCTTTTTGTCTCCCTCTGCTCTCCATGGTCAACACATTACCTGATGTCTCACCTGTGCTTTTCCTTTGCATTTCCTCACTAAGAATAACACTAACAACATCATCAAACTTAAGAGTGCTTGAACTAGGGACATAGTTACTTACAGCCATGACCAAGCTATTCCAGATTTATGGCAATGAGCACAAGATTAGAAGAGCCCTAACCTCATCATCAAAGTTCACTTTTACAGAACTTAACTGACTGGTAAGTGTATTAAACTCATTTAAATGGTCAGCAACAAATCCACTTTCCGACATCTTCATATTAAATAAACGCTTCATTAAAAATACCTTGTTAGAAGCCGAGGGTTTTTCATAGAGCTTACTCAATGCGCTCATCACACCCTCTGTTGTTATTTCTTTCGAAATATTGAAGGCCATTGACGAAGCCAAGCACAGCTGTATTGTTCCTAGTGCCTTTCTTTCAAGAACCTCCCATTCTTCATCCTTCATAGCCGCTGGCTGTTTTGATTTTCCGCCCAACGACAGGTACAGATCTTTCTGGTACAGATAGTCCTCCATTTTCATCTTCCATAACTGATATTTTTGGCCGTTAAATTTATCGACCCTAAAATTTCCTTCTTCCACCATTGCTCCCACTCGAACCAGGAACCCTTCTTTCCTACAAGTTTACAAACCAAATAGACCTTTTGGCTCCGATACCAATTGTTAGAAAAACAGGACCGCAGAGCAATAACAATTATACAGTTAAATCAATAAACAAGATGCAAAAAAACATTAAACATTACAGAGAGACACAGATATGACGTGGTTCACCCAAATGATGGGATACGTCCACAAACAAATTTGCCAGTCCTTTTATTTCAGTCCAGAAATATGAAGGGATACGCCCTGCAGCAAAACCGCTACACTTCCTCTTCACGCTCTCACAGTCTCTCTTCCAGCACAATACAATGCCCACATCTAGTACCATACAGTACTCACATCCAGTACCATACAGTACTCACATCTAGTACAATTACAATGGAGCCTCCTTAAGCATTATACAGGATTAATCACATGCAATACCATGGGCTACAACAAACCATGTGCCCAAACCATGTGCTAGACCTAACCACCTTTGACTCAATCCTGAGTTAAATTTAACACATGCAATACCATGGGACAATACCATGGGCTACAACAAACCATGTGCCCAAACCATGTGCTAGACCTAACCACCTTTGACTCGATCTCAAGTCAAGGTTAACCCTAACAGTTGTATCTCAAATTACTTAGTGAGTTCTTCAATCAATTGATTAACAAAATGCGTACCTTGATCGTTGATTAAAATATTTGAGCACCCAAACCTTGTCACAACATTTTCAAATAAAAAATTCGCAGTAGTCGCATCCATACAATCCTTTACTGGCACTACTTCTACCCATCTGGTTAGGTAATTAGTCACAATGATAATATATATTGCTCCCATGCACTTCCTTTTCAGACTGATACGCCCTACAAAATTGACATGCAATTTATCAAATGCATGTAATTTTATTTGTGGTACAAATGGAATTTCACCTCTTTGGGAAGGCTTCCCATTTCTTTGACATACATCACAACTGCGACAATAATTTCGAGTGTCTACATGCATGGTGGGCCACCATAATCTTGCTTGCAAAATATTGCGCATCGTAGATTTTCCTACATAGTGGCCTTCTGTGACACTAGCATGTGCCTCATTCAATACCCATGTGCGCTCATGATCCAAGATGTAGCACTGAATGATCTCATCCGGACCCATTTTATACAATTGTCCCATGAGAAATTGGAAATCTCTAGCTTACACAACCAACTGTTTCTTCTACACAACGCTAAGTTCAACCGGCGCATAACCTGTACTCATAAAATGTATGATATCATTTTAGTGATCATCAAACATGGTGATCATGAACAGTTGTGCATCAAGAAGATTATCTTCCACACTAGTAGGTTCTTCTCCACCTTAAATCCTTGAGAGATCGTTTGGCCCCAAATTCAACCGATTGGGTTTAAAAATTATTTCAAAATCAAATTCCTGAAAAAGGAGAATCCATCAGCAAATATTGCTCCCGCAACACTATCTTATTGACCAAGTATTTTATTACAAAATGGTCAATGTGAATCTTGAAATGTCCACCTAGTAAATAGTTTTTGAACTTCTATAGCACATATACCATTGCTATCCCTTCTCTCTCTGTTGTGGTATAATTTTTCTATGTAGTTGATAACTTCCTACTAGCAAAGGTAATGGGCTGATCAATCGGTCCTTCACTAAGATGCATTAGTACCACGTCGAGTGCAACATATGATGCACCAACATGAAACTGGAACTATTTTTCCTAGTATGGAAACACAAGTATTGGAGCAATATCCATCTTGTTCATCATCTTTTCTGGAATCACTTGAAAATCATCTGTGCATTGAAACTTAGTATATTTTTTCAATAGTTTTTCCATCAGAGAAGTCACCTCCGCATATACTTTTATAAACTTCCTATAGTATCCTGTATGTCCTAGTGTTTCTCTTACATGTTTAACTATAGTAGGTGGTGGTAGGTCAAGAATGATCACAACTGTCACTGGATCAACCAAAATTTCATCACAATAGACCACATGGCCCAACAAAGATCCAAAAGGTGCGCAAAACATACATTTCTTCAAATTCAGGGACATTTGAATCTTGATACTTGCGACAATGTTCCAAAATCATTCTTAGGCTCTCTATATTTTATTTTACAAGGCCAAATACTATCCAATAATCAAAGTGGAATTCAAGAAATTTGTGTATAATGTCTTTATAGGCAACAACTATGATTCTAGAAAAAATTGCAGGTGCATTCTTAGGTACAAAGGGAATTACCGTATACTGGAAACATCCCCACTCCATCGCAAAGGTGGTATTGTGTTGGTCGTCCTTAGCAATTTTGATCTGATGGTATTAAATTGAGCACATAGATTTGTGGACCAACACACAATTCACAAGATAGATCATACAATTTTACTCAAAAATTAAAGAATGAAACAGTGCAAAAATGGCTTGCAACTATGAATTTTTTCATTAATCAAAAGTAATTAGATAGTTAATTACAATGTAGTACAATGGCTCAATAGCCTCATGCAATTCGAATCCATGTGAGGAAATTCGACTTGGTTTGACTCTACTTGAGTGCAAGGAAACCGAACTTGTCTAAATCACTATCAGAGTTAAAAAACCCAACTCAAGTGTCTAATCCAGTCTTAATTATCAGTTAACTAGTCTAATTGACTGAGGTAGGTGATTAAATGCACCTCACCCACATGCAGCCATGCATAGCTAGCACTAACTGAGTAGAAATAAATGTAACAGACTAGAACTGAATGTAACTGACTCCTAACTAAGCTTGACTAGTAACCAACTGAACTCAACTAATGGAGTTTGGTGTCATCACTCCTAGTGGCTCCTAATTTGTAGGGATTGATTTAAGAGGCTCCTAAAATGATGCATGCAAGTGAAATTAGTGGGAGTTAACCTCAATTAATGTTCCCCACACTTTAGTAACTAGTACATGTGCCCCAATTAAGCCAAGTGGACCCAATGATGCTAGTGACTAAATATAGACTAAAAGGAATCCGAATTTAGACATAATTGACCAAATTGGACAAGGGATGATTATAATCGTAACACCCCCCTGAATGCTAAATTGGACAATTTGTGGGCCCTGGTAAATAATACCATAGGTCATCCATTACAACAAATAAAGTAACTGCTCAATATAAGGAGCTGGGGAAAACACCACATGGGAAAAAATCCCCCCCTCTAACTAAGCAGATAGAATTAGGATTCAAGTTTAAAAAACTTGAAAATATGTTGCTGCAACCTTGATCTCTGTGATGTAGTGAAGCAGCATGCATGATGTTCTGTGCACAGGTATCCTGGGGCCTGGCATGTATACTTCTCCATCTTCTCCCAAAATGATGATGGAAGGAAGGAGGAATGTAACATTTTCCTCTTTTTGGATGAAGAGGTGTATGATCCACTCTATTCTTCTAAAGGCAGTGTAACTGATCAGACCTTTCCATGTAGTATCTCACAAGGATTTTGTTGCATCTCTCTAAAGGAGGTGAGATTTCATGACAGAGCACAAGGTTCTTTGTCTTCTGTGTGTCATATGGATTTCAAGTCATCTTCCTAGATTTTCTCTTGGGAGTAGGGACTGGATCTAGATCTGAATCACCCTGAATCTCAATCTCATAAATTGATACAGCTGGTTCTGCAATACTAGTGAAAAATTCAAAAGAAGTAGATGAAATGTTTGTACCTCCCCTTTCAAGTGGCAGCTGAGAGTGCACTAGTTCTGAAAATGGAAGGAAGTGTGAGAACTCATATTCCTTGGAGGCATGATTTGTAGTACCCTTCGCTATGATGTTCCCAGTAGATATATTTGTGATCTCCACTGAGTCAGGACCAAATATCACTCACTTTGGAGGGCCAGTGTGAGTCACTTGGTATACAGATAATAGATTTGCAGCTAAGGAGGGCACATAACACACATATTTGAACTTTCGATGTTCAATATTGATAGAACCCTTCCCATTGGCTCGAATTTGACTGGTATTACCCATCTGAATACTAGGGTCATCAGAAGACTGTAAAGAAGAGAATGATTCTCTGGATGCAACCATATGATTGGAAGGTCTAGAATCAATGAGGAAGGCATGTGCTGTTGAACAACTAGCCTTTAGTGCATGGCATGTCTCTTCATGTTATTTAGTTTCTTCTCTATGGCCAGCCTTCCTTGTGCTAGCAGGTAAATTAATGTTATGTTTCTTTATAAGAAGATCCATTTCATCAATTTTTCTTCTCATATAGGAGCTTTCTGGATGAAATCCCCTTACACAGTAAGAACAAAGGGTCTTTCCTTTTCCATTCTTCTTGATTCTCTTCAAACTTGAAGGCTCATTTGACTTCTCTTTCTCCATAGGAGACTCATACTTTTGCTTCCCCTTACCATTCACAACCTTAGGTCCTCCAACAACCAGTGCTTGATCTCTGGAAGATCAAATGATCCCCATTTGGATCAACTTGTCATACTCATGGGTGAGTGATTCAATGAAGGAATTAAGAGTGGGCATCCTCCAATTTGGAGTAGTGATCTTCCCTGAATGAAAGGTTGATACAAATAATGAGTAGTCTGCACCAATTTTTGAGAGGATGGCAAGGATGAGTTGATCATTCTCCTTCTCAACCTTGCACAGCTTCAACTGGAACACCAAGTGCTTGAATTTGGTGAAGAAATCATTCAGTGTTTTGAAGTTGGATGGATGAAGAGAAATCAACTCATTCTCTAGCTGATAGATCCTTAGGTCATCCTTCTTATAAAACAAGGAAGCAAGATTATCCCAAACCTCCTTGGGAGTCTTCAATCCATTGATGTAGAAGAGAAGATCTCTAGAGATTGAAAGGCACATGCATCCATATGCTTCATCAAGCCTATTCCAGTATTTTTCTTTGTCAACATAATGAAACGGCTTTGTTTCTGTCTCCATTGTGAGTCTAAATAGTATTTTGGAGTGAAGATGCATCTCCATGTCCTCCTTCCACTTGTGGTAGTTGAAAGGAGTGAGAAGCTCAATTGGAGGGGCCATTGTGTTGATTCTAGCAAATCCAGTGAAGGAGATTGAGTTGTTGTAGCGAATGCAGTGAAGGAGACTGGAAACCTGTAAATCACACAGCCAAACAGACAAAGTAAGTTCGACAGCCTGCACTTTTGGAATTTTATTCACACCCAAAATAGTTGATCAAGCAAGCTTGATCAACAAATCCTTTACTTTGTATATTAAGTGGTACATTCTCTGCTCCTGGTGCAGTGCTGGAAAGAGAAATTTTGCTCAATTTTTTTATCCAAGTATGAATCTGTAGTAGGAGAAGTTACTAGACCTACCGAGGCTCTGACTCCATATTAAATTGAGCACATAGATCTGTGTACCAACACACAACTCACAAGATAGATCATACAATTTTACTCAGAAATTGAAGAATGAAATAGTGCAAAAATGTCTTGTAACTGTGAATGCTTTCATTAATCAAAAGTAATTAGATAATTAATTAAAATCTAGTACAATGGATAAATAGCCTCATGCAAGCCGAATCCATGTGAGGAAATTATAATTGGTTTGACTCTACTTGATTGCAAGGAAACTGAACTTGTCTAAATCACTATCAGAGTTCAAAAACCCAAGTCAAGTGTCTAATTCAGTATTAATTATCAGTTAACTAGTATAACTGACTAAGGTAGGTGAGTAAATGCACCTCACCCACATGCAGCCATGCATAGCTAGTGCTAACTAAGTAGAACTGCATGTAACATACTAGAATTGAATGTAACTGACTCCTAACTGAGCTTGACTGGTCACCAACTGAAATCAACTAATGGAGGTTGCTGTCAGCACTCCTAGTGGCTCCTAATTTGTATGGATTGATCTAGAAGGATCCTAAACTGGTGCATGTAAGTGCAGTCAGTGGAAGTTAGCCTCAATTAGTGTTTCTCACAATTTAGTAACTAGTACATGTTCCCCAATTAGGCCAAGTGGACCTAATGGTGCTAGTGACTAAATATAGACTAAAAGGAACCCAAATTTAGACATAATTGACCAAATTGGACAAAGGAGGATTATAATCCTAACATATGGTAACCATAAAATCCATCAATGAAAGAATACATCTATTTCCCTCCAACATTCTCTAGTACCGAAGCTATAAATCGAGTAAAAAATGAATCATGAAAACAAGCATCAATTAATTTTCTCAGGTTGACACAAATTATTACTTCACCTGAGGTCTTCTTGTCCTGTACTACAACTGGGATAATCCATTATGATTCCTCGATAGTTTCTATAACACTTCCCTCTATCATTCGATCCAATTCAACCTTAACCTTTTCTTTGTATCACATATTTAATCTGTATGGTTTCTGCTTGACAGTTTTGCATCGGGCCTCAAAGGTATATTCATTTCGCTGAAGTCACCATCTATTCCTTTCATTCATGAAAATTTAGAAGGGAATAGATCCTAGAATTCATACAACAAGTCAATGATATTCGCCACAGTCTCATCATCCCAATGATCTCCAATGTTGGAAAACTTTGGATTTTTCAGGCGAGTCAATATTCACTTTCTTAATCTTAAGTGGACTTAGGAATCGGTCACTCGAAATTCCAAATCCTTCCACTATGCGCATACCTTTTGACTCAAGTATGTTTATATCGAGTGGATCATCATCATCTGGATCTCCTGTAACATTTTAATATTCCAACCAATGGTGTACTGTCATGCTACATTGATGGAAATTTGTGGCTGCGACATGGATTTATTCAAATATATTTTTCTTCATTATCTGTAGTGTAGCATCAATTATAGGGTGTTCAATTGAAAACTCAAATGTTTGTGTGAATATTGTAGCTAACTCTTCCCACTCCAAAGTTCCTCTTTTTGTCTCCACTGATTTATACCAATTTCTTGGTACCATCTCCAATGTGTGTATGATTAATCGATGAACTCATTCTTTTTGCAGATAGTATTCCCATGTCATGCAACAATACTCAATATTCTCAACAAGATTTGTCAATCATGTATACCTGCAACCAATATCATTGATCTCTTCTCCAAATCTAATCTCTATCAATCTTCTACATTGTGGCCACTCGGAGATAGATTGTTTATGTGTACCCCACCATCTAGCGGGTGTAGCTTTTAGCACAAAGTCCAAGGATAATAGTCGTTGTGATTTTGTAAATTTTGTTTCAAACTCCACCAAAAAAGACACAAGTTTAGGTAAATATTTGTATGTAGGTAGCTCGCTTGCCTCAAATCCTACCCGTCCCACAAATCTTGTAATTCTTGCACATATTCGTATAGAAACTTCATGTAACCGATTCTACCAATTTTCTAATGCGTTTCCTGAATCAGATGTGCAAGAGATAACACTCTACCAACTCAAATTTCCATAAGATGTTGGATTTATATAGTTATCTCTTGAAGACATGACATTATATAGTTGATACAGGTAATTACTTTGGCCTTCACTATTCACTGGTTCAACATATCTCCACCCTTCAAGTGGGTTAATTGGTGTGACCACTCTTATCTCAAAACCTTCAAATGACAAGATTATTTTCTTAAAATTAATTATGGTATGATTATATATCACCAAATCAATCCCAAAAATTGTAGTGTATGGGTTTGTATCATCAATAATGTAAATTACTTCAAAGTCTACTTATGTTCACAAATATTTTACTTCAATGGGTACTTAGTCTACCAATGGGTAGAATCTTTGACTGATTCTCTAGACTTAGATGAATGGGATACCAATCGAGTCACAAATTATTTATGATTTCCCATGTATGTTTTTTCAAGATATTGACATGAGATCCTATATCTAAAATGATATAGTCCATATTATAATCTCATATCTACGCAGGCATTTGCAGTTCAAGACCTATTTTTAATCTTTTCCCTACATGGTTGTTGATGAAATTTTCATTGATGCCAACATGGACTTGCAGTGGAACTATAGGTTGTCATTGATTCCATCAAGTCCCACTTGCAGTGCCTTGGACCCCTTACAAAGTTGGTTTGATCCTTGAATCACCTTGTACCCAGTTGACAAGGTCCCTGTACCCACAAGGCTAAATATTGAAGCCACAACCTTGTTGAAGACTCTAAATACCCTCGTGATGGTGTTGAAGACCCTCGAGATGGTTCTGAAGCCTTTTTGGATGATGGATATGCCTTGAACAAGTTAGAGAAGCATTAAGGACCCATTATGTGGTCATTCATGATTTGATGGTGTCATGGTACCCTAGGAGAAGGTGTAGCTACCCCACAGGTGATTTCATGATGGATCTTGAACTTTGGAGGTCTCTTGGTGTGGTTGCAATGGTTGAAGAAACCTAAGAATCCCCTTGCTTAATGAAGAAGCCCTGAATAATACCTTGGACCCACATTTAATGGCTTAATGGTCTTTAAAGGTGATGATGTGGTGATTAATGACTTGATGAAGACTTGGAATCCTTGATGAAGATATTGATGCCCATGTCTCCCTTGTTGGGTTCATAGAACCCTTAGAGATGGTCATCATGCATGAGAAGGTTTGGCACCCACATAATTGGGGGCATGATGACCCTTGGACACTATATGATCATTGATGATTCAAAGTTGGAAATGATTTGGGTCTTGGAATCCATATATATGGTAGTTTTTAAGCCCATGATTGTTGGATCCTATTGGGCTATAGGGCAGACCCGGGTTTTATACCTTTAAATTCGCACCAACAAAAGACCCACAGTGTTGGCCCTTCCAGCAACAACCTGCGAACAGATTGTAGTCTCACCCGAAACAGCCATGGGGTGCCGCATAACCAGGTTTCTGCGAGCAGAAGAGGGATATTACTGTACCTTTATCTTATAATAGATTGTAAATACAAATCACAGAGCTTAACATTCACGTATTTAGCTTCACAGTTAGATAAACAAACAATGCCTTGCGCAACCCTTTACTGGGAATTCACAGCGAAGTTATTATCTAGCAGTGATCTTTACTTATCAGATATATAGATATTAATGCATGAAAGAACACAATAGAAGAAACACACAGAACCACGGCACAAGATATAATGTGGTTCACCCCTAGTGTAGGGATTACGTCCACAAAACTATGTTTTATTCAAATTTCTACAAAAACCACAATTCTGATCTGCGCACTCAGCTGCAGATCCCTTCAGGTCCTCAAAGCCACGCACACAGCTGCAGGCATATGTGCACACAGCTGCAGAGGTCATCCACGCACACAGCTGGGACTTAACCTTTTCCTACAAAATAGCCTTAGCTTCGCATCAATTCATCTTACACAAAAAGCCTAACCTTACTTCTTTACAAGAGTGCATATTTATACAGCGCACATATTACAAAACCATGGGCTTAAACCATGGGCACCCCGAACCCTAAACCTTGGACTTAAACCATGGGTTTATTACAAAAAGAGGACTTTGACTCAACCTCGACACCCCTAAGACTATTTTGAGTCATAAATCCGCTTACAACTTCCACAAAAACCACGGGGTTACCAAAAATAGGGACCATTAAGGTGTGCACCCCAACAGGCCCCTAAGACTCACCAATGTCCCGTCCCGGGACACTCTGCTGTTCTTCTTGTCCATAAACTCTGTCGGCTAAGAGAGTGTACTGCTTGTTGAGACCACGCATAATATTGTCAGTTGCTTGCTCCTTTTTTACCAACTCCTGCAATACTGTGGCCGATTCTTCGCTGGCCTTTTCCTGTGCAAATGCATCATATTCCTTCAGGACTTTGAGTTGGGTGTCCAAAACAGTACTCAACTCAAAAGCTTCGCTGATAAGCAGCTGCAGAGAATTTTCCACTTCTGTTGCTCTTGCCCTACACGACTCAATTTCCTGCTGGAGTTCGTTGCTTCGCTTTACCTTGAGCATTTTCTCCATAGGCGGTAGAGTCTTAATTGCTACTTTTACTGCATCCAACTCTGTCTATCACTGCCTGATGGTCTCTTGCAGCTGTTTGACTTCGGGATGTTCCTACAATGTGGTCCAGGCCTCAACACTGTCTTCTAGCAGCTTTGTTGCGCTGCTCACAATATCTAAGATTTTTGCTGCAGAGGCCTGAATGTCTACTCGGCGTTACTCCCTAACCTCTGGTGGAATCGCCGGGGTGAGGTGGAGTTGAAGCTCTAAAATTTGAGCCTCATGTTCTGCTTTGAGCTTCTCTATTTCGATGCGAGACTGCTATGCATATTCCTTCAGCCTGACTAATCTTTGTTCTGGTTCTTTCGCCCGTTGCATGTCGAAGTCAGGAAGACTTCGGCATGTTTCATCCAAAATTCGTACTAGTGTAATCCACTTACATTCTGCATCCCTCTTTTGCAGCTCTGCTTCCTCTAGCTGCGCTGCGAAGCCCCACTGCTAACTTATGACATTTTCTAACTGTATTTCCGAATATTTGTCTCGTGCCTGGATTTCCTTCATAATTGCTAACTGATAGAGATGTAGCTCCGTCATGGAAATCTTAGTGTAATCTATTCCAACCTGCATGCTCATCTCCGAATGAGACGTTGCATCCGTTAATATGAGAGCTGCGCTGGATACTTATCCTTTGTTATCTCTAGTAGGCCATTGCCTGAGGTATGGCTGCGCGGCAACTGGGGCACTGCTCGCTGAAGCGCTAGTCAGTGATTTCTCCGCTAAGTTCTTCAGCTCTGAAATGTGCTTTGCTACACCGGTGAGGGCCTGGAGATGTGTATCTGCAAATTCTAACCATTTTTGGGTGAGAGCTTCTGTGGACTTCGATAGAGCCTGATCAAGCTCCTCACTTGTCAGGCCGGCCTCCTCGACAATTTTCTTGTCCTTCGACACCTTCATTTTCTTTCGGGGCTGGTGTTTGTGCACTTCCTCTGGCTCTGGAATCTTGCGCTTATCTTGCCGACTAGGGTTTGAAGTAGTTTGAGCCGAGTCTTCCTCTTCTTCTTCATTGCCCTCATCTCCACCCTGGTTGCTTTCACTCTGCTGCGACTCGGTTTGTTCTTCACTGTCTTTAGGGGGTTCTTGTTGCTGTGTATGACTAGGGCCTGCACCCACATTGGTAACTGGGGGAACAGGAATGGTGGGTTTTGTCCCTGCATCCTTCAACCATTCAGCCGGCCACTGTTGAACAACCACGAGGATGTCTTCTTTGGTCACTACATACGGTAACTTAAACCATTGATGCTTTTGGTCTGCGTGGGCCTGGATGAAAGTATGATGCATGTCGACACTGAAATGGGATGCGCCTTGGTATTGAGAGAACAACTCATTACTGAGCCGAGGGGTTTTTGTAATCTCATACGAGATACTCATCATATAAAAAT
Organism: Pseudotsuga menziesii; assembly: GCA_001517045.1. Taxonomy (NCBI): domain Eukaryota; kingdom Viridiplantae; phylum Streptophyta; class Pinopsida; order Pinales; family Pinaceae; genus Pseudotsuga; species Pseudotsuga menziesii. The sequence goes on from LPNX010664756.1 coordinate 29,686, forward strand.
AAAATACACAGTTTGTCATCTGTTGTAGGGTTTTATCCTGGGAAACCCATAGAGAGGAATACCGTACTATGCTAGGCAGGTCAGGAGGGATATCAGCAAACTATGCCTCGATAGGTTCTTGCCATCCTACCAAGGCGATGAGGACTATTAACCATGAATAATGAAAGGGCCTACCTTTCTCCTGCGCATCACGGACATCTTCAAGGAATTCCTTCGTGATATACGTTGCCCAATTGTAACTATATCCTTCGGCACAGTTCGCAACAATTCTGATAACCGAGGCAGGCACTTCATATGGTTTGCACTTTCGCATGAGCTTGCATGCTAGAAGCTCAACTATGAAGCGAATATTATGCTCTTGAATCGCAAAAGTGTGATACCCTCGTTTTCCTTTCGTCAGGCCGAAGCATTCCTTCATGCTTTGTGTGAGCTTCGTATCCTCATGCTTTGAAGGAAATTCAGTCCCTGGATCAGGCCCCGCTATTGGTAAGGCTGTGATCCTATGAATGAGCTCACCATTAATAGGAATTTTCTTGTCTCCTATCCATAAGTGACCATCATGTACTAATGCCAGCAGTTGTTTGACCACTATGGTCACTTGTGTACTACGACCAAAATGGGGAACATCGAGCATCTTTAGTAGACCGGCTCGATCCAAGCCAGCAGCCCACTATTTTACTTCCAACATTGTTGCAGCAGTCTCTTGATATTTGAAAAAATGTAGGTATCGTGCTGGAGCGAACTGTGGAAACTTGCCACGATAATTTGTGTCGTGGTCGGCATACTTAAGCTGGTCGATTTTCCCTGTCATGGTCCCAACCAACTGCACACCCAAGGGAAACGAAGGGGTGCGTACTGTGAACTTCTTGGTCTACCAAGGTAGCTGAAATCCTGGTCTAATTGGTGGAATATACGGGGGACGCTTCAGTGCAATGTTCTCATCTTCCACAGTTGGGGCTTCTACTGAACCAGATGAAGGCATCTCGGGGTCTTTTGGCGTTTGCCCTGATTGCTTGTGTCGGTCTTCGTTGTGCTTAGAACACATTTCAAGCTTGAAATTATTTTGGGCAGATCGTGTCTACATGGGCTGAGTTGGCACTGGTGGTGCTTCTTCACGGGGTGTAGATGCAGATGGTTGGTTGAAAAGGTGCGGCAAACCCGTCTGCTCAAACTCTCTCAATAGTTCCTGGATCTCACGATCGGTTGACATGGATGCAATTAGAAAATTCAAGAAGCAGAAGAATGTGAACATCGTGAATATGAGTGACTTCTTATAGAATCTATCCATGAAATCTGTCATAACTGTGCATTGATGGCGCCAAATCGGACAGATATCTTGTCCAAATGGTGGTAGATTTACCATAATCACATTAATACGGGAAGTTAATACAGAGAATGTACCGGCGTCACCAAATTTGATTTCTTCTAACGGTCATTTTTTTAGCTACGACAAACCTTTCCTTCTTCAACATAGGCAGTAGCTGTGGCTGCGCCCTAATACAGACACTCGACACCTCTGGTTACCATTTGCGACAGGGATTCGAGCTTCTACCTACGACAGAATGTCATCCACGGCTTTAATGATTCCTCTTATTTCCAGGCACTTCATCAGACATAAATCCTGACACTTATGGAGAAGTTGGGTCGCTTTGCTTACCGTGTCTTCATCCCAATAATCTCCACTGGTAGCACACTTAGGCTAGTCTTCTGATCCAATGTTGACTGTCCACATCTTCAGGAACTGAGTCACTTTAGGAGATTCGACTTCTGGTCCATGTACGTCACAGTGTGCTTCTGTCTGAGGAATAGCACTATTGCGCAGATCGTCATCCTCGTCAATTGTGAGGTTATAATGTGCGACTGCATGAACTTCTTGTTCTTTCCAATCAGGCCAGTATTTTACTACTTCATGAGCATCCAATACCTTAGTATGAACCAACCAGATAGCTGCATCTAAAGCTGGACAAACTTCATTAGTAGAAAAGGTAAGCACAAAACTATCAACAAGACAATCCCAACTTACAGTATCCTGGCGAAGCTCAGCCTCCGTGTACCAATTCTTTGCTATCGGTTCCAGAGTATGCACAAACCGATGTACCCATTCTTCCCGAGGTACATGCTGCTATGCATCATAGCATTGTGCCAAATTTTCCTGAGGGATAGTCTTTCCATCAAACTTGCTTTGGATCTCCTGGGTCTGATCCATAAATCTCAGGTGAAGGAACTGCTGACAAGATTCCCAACTAGGAGTGTTCTTCCTATGGCCAGTCCACCATCTGGCTGCTGTAGCTCTAAATGCTGAATCCAAAGTCTCCATTTTCTGTGAGTCTGGTATCTGGGCTGATAATTGCTTAATAAACTCTTCTGGGTCTGTCGAACCATCAAAAATAGGTAAGGGTCTTGTCTGCAAGCTAAGCCATCTAAGAGACTTGGTAATTCTTGCACAACGGTGGCCATGTAGCTCATACAATCTGGTCTTCCAATTCTCTAGACCATCATCTGAATCCGTCATGCAGGAGCTATCACACTGCCAATCCATAATACCTTCGGCATTAGGGTCAACATAATCTTCTTCCTTCACTGTGATATTGTAGATATGGTCCAACACATCATGATCTTCATATCGGAGGGGTTCTGTGTACCTTTCTCCTTGAGAAGGATCCAATGGGACTATGAATCTCAAATCTTTCCCTTCGAAAATCATCTGTCTCTTATTCAGGTTAATAACTCTAGCATTTCCCATTGCCCACTCAATACCTAACAAGGTTGGATAGGGATTGCTGTCATCAATGATCTTAATAACTTCGAAGTATGCTACAGTATAGATGCCATCAATATCTACTGGAACATTAGGGAATCGTCCTAGGGGCACAATCTTCTGCTGATTGGCTAATCTCAACTGTATAGGGGACCAGTCAAGGATAGGTTTTCCCATTTGTTCCCAGGTTTGTTTGGTTAATACATTTACCTCTGATCCTAGATCCAAAATAACATCAGTCATATCATACTCTCTTATCTGCGCATTCAATCTCATTTCCCTACCAGTTCTCCTGACTCTATTAACAGGTTTTTCCTTACCAGAACTTTGTTGAGGTTCGCAGGAAGCAATAACTTTTTGCAACTCACTTAAAGCATTCTGATTTCTTAAGAGTTTTAGACAACTCTGTAAAAAGGAGGACAATGTACTTACTTTATCCGTCGAAGCATCTTGCGGCTGCGACTGCTGCTGATGTGGTTGCGCAGGTGCTACTAATGTGCTAGAATCCACAAATGCTTTCTTGGATTTCATGAATGTCTCTTTCTCTTTTTCAATATCAAAGGTAGGGACTTTCACGGGGGCATTACGAACCCACGCTTCGTCAGGCTGTTCCACCTTAGTCTGTATGTGCGTTATAGCTCCGCTCCGGGTAACAACATTAATGGCTGGGGCAGGTCTTTGCTTGACTGAAATCATCTAAAGATTCTGGGTAGGGGCACTGTTTCTTTCCTGAATATTAGCTATCAACTACAGGCACTGCACGATCACATGATCTACTGCTCGGCAATACCGACATGTCGTAGTGGGGTTCCGACAGTCGCGAGCCAGATGTCCAGCCTGGTTATAGTTATAACACACCACTTAACCGCTTCCTCTGCTAGCCATACCACCACGACCATAGCCTTTGAAACCAACTCTACCTGTCGCACCACCACGGTATCCATAGCCTTCATTACTCGGTCCCTCATTTTGTACCCGATAGGCATCGTAGGTGCGTTCTCTCATGAGGTCATAACTGTGACACTAATCTTCATTATGTCCTATGGACTTACAGAATTTGCAGTAAGGATTCTTGGGTACTTGCACATACCTCTGTAGCAGGTAGCAATTCTCAGGTCGATGCTGGCTAGTTGTCCGACAGATCTCACAATAGAGAATAGTAGGGTTGAATGGGTTTGGTGCACCCGTATTCAGGTAATTCCTTACCACAGGGCATTGTTCCTTGTTGTGACCTTCTGTCCAACATTGTGTGCACCAAACCTCTTCGTGACAGGTTTTTCCTTTCTTCATATCGTGAAGCGCTAGAGCCATCACTGCCAACTGCACTTGGATTTGAGCAATACCATAGTTGTCCTCGACAGGAGCGGTTTCAAGCTTCATCACTATTTCCAGAGCCTCCTGTTGGTCAGCAACCTTCTGTTGCATGAGTGGAGTTCTGATATGCCATAGCAACACTGCAATAAACCATTCCTTGTGCTACACAGGTCCAATGGGGAAACTGACTTGGTCTAGTAGAACTTTGAATCTTTAATCAAAGTCCCACATTGACTCTCCATGCCTCTGTTGAATATATTTCAATTCAGTGATACACTACGACTCGTATTTTGGCTTCTTGAATTCCTTTATCATTGCTGCTTTTATATCAGGCAATGCATGGTTCTGAGTGCTGTAGAACTTCATGAACCAGGTCAGAGCATGGTCTCTGAAAGAAGTAACCAGCTGAGCTCCTTTTGTATCTTGATCCGTAATGGACTTAGCAGTCCACACTGCTTCACATAAAAACTAGAACTGTTCTGGATCCTCTGATCCAGTTCCTTTGAATATAGGTAGCTTAATGTCATCATGCATGTGGGCCATAGTGGATCTAGGGGGGGTTGGAGGGGGACTGGAAGTAGGTGGGGGGGATCTTACTGGGGTAGACTGACCTATGATAGGAATACTTGGGCTAGGGTGACTTTCAAACTGCGACAGGTTCTCAGGGATAATAGGTCGTCGCTGCGAGGTTACTAGAGGGTTTCCAACAGAAGGGGTTTCTTCGGGTTCTGAATCTACGGGATTTACAGGGGGATACTCAGTATGCTGACCCTTGGAATAGGATCCAAAATCTCTCTTGTACCTTTTTCCACTTCGCAGCAAACCACTTTGCTCGTCGAAGGTATTTTCACTTGCAAACATAGGTTAGTAATACAAAATCTAACAGTCTGATTCAATGAGCAATATACCTTTTTTAGCTAGTAGCATTTTAATTCTCAAATTAAATGAATTCAAAAACATACCCCTTGGTCTGTTGAAAAAATACCACTCAACTTCACTAAAGGAAGTACTTGTGTCAATGGTGAACTCCGTCACAAATGCTTCAAGGGTCCGCGTTGTCCAAAAATCAAGAGCACGGGATATCTCGTTGTTCACCCTTTTTAGTATGTTAATTCTCACGGGGGTCCAAGCAGGAAAATGATGTTCTTGGAAGTTTGTCCTTCTCTCTGTTAACCTATATAACCACTGGTGCAACTCTATGTGGATACTACCAAAGAAAATCTCATAAACATCACAAAAAATACCTTTGTAAAAAGTTGTTTGCACTACGACGCAGATCTTTGTTCTCTTGCTCAGCGAATTTCAGATAAGTCTCATCAACCCAATCACCGATTTCCTTCACAGAGGGCCTCCAGAACATAACCCTCGAGGTATGACGTAAACCCCTCTTGAGCAGATACGGAGTTCAACCAGCAACGGAACCAATTTGTTGGGCTATAGGGCAGACCCGGGTTTTATACCTTTAACTTCGCACCAACAAAAGACCCACAGTGTTGGCCCTTCTGGCAACAACCTGCAAACAGGTTACAGTCTCACCCGAAATAGCTATGGGGTGCCGCAGAAGAGGGATATTACTGTACCTTTATCTTTTAACAGATTGTAAATACAAATCACAGAGCTTAACATTCACGTATTTAGCTTCGCGGTTAGATAAACAAACAGTGCCTTGCGCAACCCTTTACTGGGAATTCACAGCAAAGTTATTATCTAGCAGTGATCTTTACTTTTCATATATATAGATATTAATGCATGAAAGAACACAACAGAAGCAACACACAGAACCACGACACAAGATATAACGTGGTTCACCCCTAGTGTAGGGGTTACGTCCATAGAATTGTGTTTTATTCAACTTTCTACAAAAACCACAGTTCTGATATGCGCACTCAGCTGCATATCCCTTCAATTCCTCAAAGCCATGCACACAGCTGCAGGCCTCTGTGCACACAGTTGTAGATTTCCTTAATCACCCAAAAACCCTCTGTGCACACAGCTGCAGAGGTCATCCACGCACATAGCTGGGACTTAACCTTTTCCTACAAAATAGCCTTAGCTTCGCATCAATTCATCTTACACAAAAATCCTAACCTTACTTCTTTACAAGAGTGCATATTTATACAGCGCACATATTACAAAACCATGGGCTTAAACCATGGGCACCCTGAACCCTAAACCCTGGACTTAAACCATGTGTTTATTACAAAATGAGGACTTTGACTCAACCCCGACACCCCTAAGACTATTTTGAGTCATAACTCTGCATACAACTTCCACAAAAACCGCGGGGTTACCAAAAATAGGGACCATTAAGGTGTGCGCCCCAACAGATCCTTTGATATGATGGAATATTTATTCATGATGCCCTCATAACTTGGAGATGGAGTCCTATGTGATGGTATTGAAGTCCATCGAAATTATATTGTTTAAATATTATATGATATCTTTGCAAAATTCCTTGAAACCCTTTCATGTTGTTAGAATAGTAGAGTTAAGTTAAACTATTTAACCTATCTAAGCAACCAACAACATATCATAAAAGATAATAACATGAAAATAAAAGGACAAGAGAACACCGATATACGTGGTTCACCCTGATGTGTTACATCCATGGGAAGGTAGTCTTCTATTATCTCTAGAATGTCTTCTCCAATATTACAAGAGAGAAAAGCACAAATACCTCAAAGAATATAGATGATGTACAATAGTGTCACAATAGTACCACTACTACATCAAAAATACATGATTATGTAGAGACTCACTTGACTATATTATATACTAAGAGATGAGGAGGAATTACTCTCACATATTTCATGTGGGATAGTATAATTCTCTAAAATAATATCTATTAATACAATACCATGGACAAATACTTTACACAAGTAAATACAACACCATATAACTATGGGTTAAATATATTACTCGTTTACATAAGATTGTAGACAACTTCCGATATAATACAAAGACATTATTACCTTCCAAGGAATATAATATATTCCAACATAGTATTTGTCCATGGTATTGTATTAAGAGATGTTATTTTGGATTATTATATTATCCCACATGTAATATGTGACAGTAATTCCTCCTCATCTCTTAGTACATAATAGGGTAAAGTGAGTCTCTACATAATCATGTATTCTTGATGTAGTAGTGGTACTATTATGACACTATTGTACATCATCTATATTCATTGGGATGTTTGTGCTTTGATCTCTTGTAAGATTGGAGAAGACATTTTGGAGATAATAGAAGACTACCTTTCCGTGGATGTAACCCATTAGGGTGAACCACGTATATCGGTGTTCTCTTGTCCTTTTATTTTCCTGTTCCTATTTTTTATGATATGTTGTTGGTTTCTTAGATAGGTTAACTAGTTTAGATTGACTCTACTATTCTAACATAGTAACAGAGTGGGTCGTTATGATCTAATACCTTCTATAACTTTCAATCAATAACGATTATCATTTGGGTATTGTCATTTTGTTGTAGATTTTCTTTCTATTTGGTATCCATTAGGATTCTCTTCAAATCCTGGCATAGTTCTGCATTTTTTTATCCTAACCCTAACTTGTTGTGTAAGATTTTTGTAGAATTTTTTCAAGGGTTTCTTGATTTTTTTCTGTAGATCTACATGATTTCATGGCTCTCCTCAAGGAGATCTTTCTTCCGAGTATAAAAATGATAGTTATAAAAAAGGGTCATAACTTGGTTAGTTTTTACCAGTTTTTTATTATAACCTATTTTTGGAATTGCAACAGGCATTCTGGATCCACCCACGTGACCAGAACAAAAAACTGGGTATTTCTGGGCTTCCTTTCGGTAATAAAAATGAAAGCCATACAAAAGGGTCATAACTTCGTTATTTCTTACCGGATTTTTTTATTATAACTTGTTTTTGGAATTAGAACAACCATTCTAGATCCACCCACGTGACCAGAACAAAAAATTGGGTATTTATGGGCTTCCTTTCGGTAATAAAAATGGTAGTTATTAAAAAGGACTATAACTTTGTCATTTCTTACCATATTTTTTATTATAGCCTGTTTTTGGAATTGAAATAGTCATTCTGGATCCACCTATGTGGCAAGAACAGAAGACAGAGTTTTTTTGGGATTTTGTTTCACAGGGTTGTAAGTGAAAGTTTCTCCTCTTTTTCTTTACTGTGTTTCTAACTATGCTTTTGCAGATTCAGATTAGTAAAGTGTAACTATTTTCAAGTTCTTCACTATTTTTTTGTCATTTTTTAGTATTAAGGTTTCTTATTTCTTGACAAAATTTCACTCATTATGACTTTTGAAGTAGCTTCTATTCCTGAATTAGTTGGTTCTAACTAACTTTCCTGGAAGAGAAAGATGCTTGATGTTCTCAGGAGTAAGAATCTTTGGAGGCTAGTTAATGGTGAACACAAGACACCCACTACTGCTGATGATTTGGCTATATGGGAAGCTAAAAGTGATCAAGCAAGGGGGATCATTGGTCAAACTGTTGTAGATAGTCTTTAGGTAAGTATTAAGGAAGAAGACAACCTAGTTCAGGGATGGAAAATTTTTTCCTCTTTATTTGATAAATCTCATGATATTTCTGCATATTATATTGAAAAGAATATCTTTGACCTCAAACCTGCTGACTTTGAAAGAGTTAAGTTATATCTTGCTAAGTTGAAAACTTTAAATGATAAATTAAATAGTTGTGGTAAAGATTACAAGAAAACTGACACTGCTCTTATTATTCATGTAGAATGTAAAATGCCATCTTGTTTTGATATGTTCATCCAAACTAGGAATAGAGATCTAAAATTGTCTCAAACTACTACGAAGCAAACTTTTGATGATTTTTGTAAAGGATTGATCAATGAGCAAGAAAGGTTAATTATTTTGGGACAACTCACACTTAACAAAGCTCTAACTGCACTTAATAAGCATCATAAGAAAAGTTTTAATAATGCTAAAGGTTCTAATCCTTCTATTACTAATTCTGGACATGCTTCTCATGCTTCTAATGAAAATAGTAAACAGAATAAAGTGTATGATCCTTGTAAACATTGTGGTAAAACTAACCATCCTGAAAAGAATTGTTTTAAAGAAAAACGTTTAATGGATAAAGCTAAAAAGAAAACCTCTAATGACTCTCAAGTAGCTTTATGTGCATCTATTGTTTTGCCTAATACTTCTTCTTCTAACATGGAATGGATAATGGATTTCGATGCATCAAACATATGACTAGTGATGATTCTTTATTTACTTCTTATGATTGCAGAGGTTATCGTGTTCCTACTTTCCTCTAACATTCCTATATGGAAAAATTGACATTTTCATGGAATTCATCTCTTGCATACTAACATCATACTAATAAGAAATGCACCTATGCTTCATATTAGTTGCTTGATGACTAAATTTTCATATATTTAAGTGAAATCTTTGGCTCACTATTTATATGTTGTGGTTGACACTTAATGTGTAAAAGTAACTTCATTTTCCTTAATGAGCAAGTTAATCTTTTATTTGATCATATTATGTTGTACAATAGTGTCACTTAAGAATTTTTGAAGTTGTTATACCCCACCTTTTTGGGCCAGTCGACTAAGCAAGAGAGAATTTAATTATTTGTAATTTTGAATTGCATGTTGGCCTAGTTTGAGGTACTAATTTTCCTGCACAACCTATATAAATATAATATCAAAAATTTCATTTGTTCATCATAAATTCTCTTAGTATTTGTTAGGATATTTACACATTTAGGAGTTAGTTAAGATCAACTTGTATAATATATTCGTTAGGTAAAGTGTGTTTCTTTAGTATGCATTAGTATACATTTGTAAATATTCTATCCAATGGTCACGATATGATCTAGACATAAAGTGATCCGACGATTCAAATTCTCTTAGATCATACCTACCATTGATCCATGGCTTAACACCTGATTGGTCTATGATCTCTATTTAAAGAGCGTGGAGGGTCCTTGGCTAGTTGATCGATTATGAGAAACTCATGTAACTTTCTTTCTTTTGTATAATAAATTTCGCCAAGTAGCTATTTGGCTGGGGCCATGGACTGTTTCCCACTCGAGGGTTTTAACCATGTGACAAACATCATTGTGTTGATTTGTGATCTATTTATGTGAAGCGATTGCTCAAGGTGTTTAGTATTTTGGGAATACCCTCTGTACCCGAACATGGTATCAAAGCGTTTATGAAGAGCTACTTTCGGTTTTGATCAAGATTTGGAACTAGTGTTGCTGAAACTTTGAAATGTTTTTTGGTTCTGGAGTTTCTATGCATTTGTGGCTTGTGGGAGTTGTTCCATTGCATCCGAAGTGCTGTTTCCACTGGGAAATAGATTCTTTTCACCGAAAACCATTTCTGTTTGTTCCAGAAACACCCCATTTCGGCAAATCTGAAGGTATAATGTTACAGTGATGAATTTGTTTAATTTGTTTTTTAAACCTCTCATATTTTATCACTTTTATTATTAGATCTTTATTGTTTTAGTCTCAGACAGTTTCCTTCCCTGACTGCGTATGCTCTTTGCTATGCACCTTGTGCGATCATGGCGAATAAAAAACAGATAGAGAAAGTTTTTTTTCTTGTCTTCTCATCTACGTATGCTCTTTGCCATGCACCTAATCAGAAACAATGAGAAAACTTGAAAATGTAGACTTTCCAGGTAAGCTAACCAAGATCTAACCCCATTGTGTGGAAAAAGTTTTTTTTTTTTTTGTGATTTGCAAGAAAAAAAGGCAAGCACAGAGAAAGAGAGAGAAGAGTATAAAAAAAACCCTTCCTCTTTCCATTCTTTTACATACCTTTTAAACTTAGCTCACTTGGTCCAAAGTTGCTTTATTCCTAAATAGATCTTGAGTTCAAGTCTTATTAAGCTACTTTTTAGTGCATGCAATTTCTATTTTCAAGTTACTTTATTGTAAAAGTGCATCTCACTTAAATAAAATAAAATAAAAAGTGAGTCACTTAAGTCTTTTGATTTATTGCCGCACTATTTAAAGTAACATTATTGTAAAAGTGAACGTCACTTATTCTACAAAAGTGATTCACTTAAAAGCAACTTTATTGTAAAGTGATTGTCAAAGGTTGATCTTGGGAAAAGGGGGTTTCCTTTTTTTAGTTGGTCAAGTTAATATCTGCCACGTCACCATTGGGAACATCTTCAACATTTTCTTTGATCAAGCATAACTTCGTCATCCAGAATCAGTTTTCGATGTCGTTTTTTTAAAAACCGCATATTTTTTCAAGCACTTTGCATCCAAACAGTTAGATTCTATTCTTTTAGGCACTATGTTACAGTATGGCCACCCATTGTGATATTATACTTACAAGTTCTAACTATTTCTCATGGAAATCTCATATGGAGGATGTTCTGCGAAGTAGGGTACTTTTCAGGATAACCTCAGGGAAATAAACAGAACCCACCGATGATGATAAAAAAATTAAATGGGGAAATAAATTTGATGAATTTCATGGATTGATTGGGATGTCCATCTCTATTGATTTGCGATTCCACATATCTAGAATTGATGAACTTGATCAAGCTTGTGAAAAGTTGGAATCTATGTTTGGTAAACACAATGAAATTCAAGGTCATCAACTTGAGAATTAGTTGATTTCCTTGAATCCAAATGATTTTTCATGCATTCAAGACTATTTATCTAAGTATAAAACTCTCAAACTCTTATGTGTAGAATGCAATATTAAGAAAGAATACAAACAATGTATTTATCATATTATTTCCCATTATAGGAAATTTCAAATCAAAATGGGCCTCCTAAAAAAACTAATAAAATAATATTTATTAATTTTGGAGGAAAAAAAGAAAAAACTACTTTTTTGTTTGTATTTTTGACGTATCTCCCAGTGTTTTTACTCAAATTTCGATCGGGAGAGCTCGTTGGATGCAGAATTAAATTCCGCATCCAACGAGTACCCACTTTGCATACTTTTGATAGACCCCGCTACCCCAAAAACAAGAAATACCTGAAAAAATGTGATGATGATGTCATCATAACATTTTTTCAGGTATTTCTTGTTTTTGGGATAGCGGGGTCCATCAAAAGTATGTCGAGTGGGTACTCATTGGATGCGTAATTTAATTCCAGATCCAACAAGCTCTCTCGATCGAAATTTGAGTAAAAACACGGGGAGATACGTCGAAAATACAAACAAAAAAAGTAGTTTTTTTTATGATACCTATCCCCAAATTTATATTAAAAAGGTGTTTAAGACCTATACGGTATTTCAAATGTAAAGCAATTTCACTAGCTAACACATGATGACATGAAATTTCAGTTAAAGTTAAAAGGCCCATTTTGAGTTGAAATTTCCTGTAATGAAACTTGGACCTGCATATTCTGTTTTTATATCTACATTCTACTCCATGAAAGAATCCTTGACTGTAGCTAGCTATTAAGAGCCTAGTCTTGAATCATTTTGTGATTCCTTAAATAGAGAGCAAGATTAACTCATTCATCTTGGAATAATTAACAATGGAGATACATCTAGGAAGTCCTTATTGTCCCAACAGAAAGAAAAGTTCAAGCCTCCCAAGAAACAGAATTTTTGTAATAATAAGCCAAACAACAAGGGTCCCAAACCCTCTCAGTCAGCTCCTTTAAAAAATGACAATAATCCAAGCCAAAAGGAAAGAAGACTGAGCGTCATTGCAATTTTTGTGGGAAAGATGATCATGATGAATCTAAGTGTTTCAAGAAGATGGCATCCTTGAAAGCATCAATGAAGAAGCACCACATCAACCTAGATTCATCTTCAGAATCTATCTCTCATGGACATGCACTTTGTGCTTTTGGTTACTATTATACTTCATCTTCTTCTTCTACTTCAATTGAATGGCTCATTGATTGTGGAGCATCTTATCATATGGCTAAGGATCAAGCCATATTTTCTACTATGCATGAATGTAAAACCAAACAAATGTTTGTTGGTGATGATAGATCTCTAAGTGTTGCAGGATCTGGAATAGTTCTAGTAGAAAACAGTCGTTTCAGTGATGCACTATGTGTTCCAAAAATTTCTTGCAATTTTTTATCAGTCTATCAAATTACTCATTTAGGTGAAGGTAAAACTATGATTTTTACACTTCACCAAGTTATAATCAAGGATTTTAAAAATCCTTAAAATGTCCTTGCTACTAGAATTGTTGATGATATTACCAGGTTGTACAAATTTAACAACTTTGGGTCATCACCATTTCCTTCAGTTTTTGTTGCTTATAGTGATAACTGGAGAAAACTTTGGCATGAGTGATTTGGTAACTTAAATTATCACTCATTGCAACAACTATGTAAAGACAATATGGTGACTGGTATTCTGATGGTATCTTGTAAGGATGGTGTTTGTTCTAGTTGTGTACTCGGAAAATATCATCGGGAGAGTTTTGACAAACATGTGTCTAATTGGAATGCCTCGGTTCCCTTGGATCTTGTGCATAGTGACTTGTGTGGCCCTATTCAATCTGCATCCTTTTCTAGTTTCAAATATTTCTTAAATTTCATTGATGACTACTCCAGACGCACTTGGTTTTACTTCCTAAAACTTAAGAGAGAAGTATTTAACATGTTCTTGGCCTACAAGGCCCTTATTGAAAAACAATATGGTCATCAAATTATTAAGTTAAGATATGAAAATGGAGGAGGATATGCTTACAACATGTTTACTACTTTCTGCACTGAACAAGGAATCCAACAACAACACACTGTTGCATATACATCACAACAAAATGGTGTAGCTGAATGAAAGAACCGCACTTTAAAAGAAATGGCTAATTGTATGATCCAATCTAAGGGACTAAGTCTTGAATATTGGGATGAGGCCATAGATTGTGCAAATTACATAGTTAATCACACACCCACTAAAGTTTTACAAGGTATAACACCGGAAGAAGCATGGAGTAAAATTAAACTAGATGTAATTCACTTTCGTGTGTTTGGTTGTGAAGCATGGGCTCACATTCCAGATGAAAAACAGAAAGCATTGCATCCTAAAAGTGAAAAGTGCATATTTGTTGGATATTCTGAAGATGTAAAAGGTTATAGACTTCTTCAACCCCATTCACATGATATAATCATTAGAAGAGATGTTAAATTTGATGAAAATATCTTGTCCTGCGATCCTAACTTGGTGAGTGTGCCATCTTTGGCATACGAGCCTGATTCAGTGATTGTGCCTTCTTCTTCTTCTTCTTCCAACTTCCTTGACAGGTTTCCAACTCCATTTTCTGATGATGACAGTGAGGATGAAAAAACACCTCCACCTGCTCATGTTCCTCCAATTGCACCAGCACCAATGCTTCCTCGATGGGTCCATTCAACATGTGAAGTAGCTGGTGATCTTGTCGGTGATCCTAGAGATCAACATCGAACACGTTCTCATTTTTAGCGAGCCTCTTATCTTTTGGCTCAAGTTTTTGAGAATCATGATTCAAAAACTTTTGTAGAAGCTTCAGGAAATCCATATTGGGATGCAACTATGGATGAATAATATCGTTCCTTAATGGCGAACGATACTTGGGATCTTGTTCCTCTTCCAAAAGGAAGAAAAATTGTCAGATGTAAATGGGTCTATAGAACTAAGTATGAATTAGATGGAAGTGTTTAAATACTTAAGGAATGTGGAAATTTGACCCAGTGATAGATTAATTTTACTCACAACAATTAACAATTGATCATGCAAAATCACTCACAAAAGAGACTGAAATTGGAGCTGAACACTAAACTATAATAACTCAGTGTACAATAGCCAACCCTGTAACATAATAGGTTGCTTCATTAAATAATTACATAATGGATTTGAATGCATGAGGAGCAATTTGAATCTAGCATAAAGCAGGCTTACTAAAATTAAGCAAATCCCCCATAGGTGCAAAAAACTAATCCCAAATCAGTCATGGAGCTCACGAATTGGAATAAGCGCTTAGGAAAGCTAAATAGTGATGGAATGAAAACTCATACATGCTTTTCCAAGGAGAAAAGAGTGGAGGATGAAGAGGACAAAAAACTAGTTCACCTCACCTAGTCAAACTTTCCCTATTGCCTTAAAGCACTGAAAAAGCAGAAAAAGCAGAAGGGCGCCTAGGAGACCAGGAATAAAGCAGAATTGATTCCTTGAGGTTTCCCAAGTGCTACATGGGTCAAATTACAAAAGTTGGACCACTATGGATAGGTAATTGACAACTTGCATAAGGTGGGACACATGAACTAGGCAAATAAGACAAAAATAATTAAATTAATGTCTAAGGTAGCTAACTATGGGTTGATTATTCTAACACCCCCCCTTAAGCCTGACTTATGAGTAATATATCAGAAAATTATAGGTCCTGGAAACAAGGATTAGTCACCCTTTACATACTGCATGTCCATACAACCAAGGAAAGAGGCAAAAACCACATGGGAAAATCCTCCCTTAAACATGGACTGTAAAACAAAATTTGGAAATCTTGTCTTCACTCATGCTTCACAACATGATTAGTAATCCCCAGCAGTGATTTGAGATTACTAAAGTTCTTCTCACAAAATTCTTTGGTGAAGATATCAGCTACTTGTTCTGAAGATGAACAGAAGAGTAGGTGAATGGTGCCATCATGCACAAGCTCTCTGATGTAGTGCATATGGATCTCAATGTGTTTGGTTCTCTACTTCTGAATTGGATCTTTTCAGATTTGAATGGTACTCTGGTTATCATAGTATATGGTAGTTGAGTACTCTGATTTGAAACCACACTCTCCAAGTAAACTGTGCAACCATAAACATTGAGTTGCTGCATTAACAACTCCTTTGTACTCTACTTCTGTAGATGAGAGTGCAATGGCATTTTGTTTCTTGCTTGACCAGCTGATTGGCCCTTCTACAAGCATGAGCACATATCCTGATGTGGACTTTCTATCTGTGCTATCACCTTCCCAATCACTGTCAGTAAATCCAATCAAATCAAGATCAGATTTTGCTTTGTAGAAGATACCATCTTTCCTTGTTCCTTGAACAAAGTTAAGGATCATTTTGGCTGCTTTCCAATGGATCTCATGAGGCTGATCCATGTATCTAGAAGCCACACTTACTGCATAAGAAATATCAGTTCTAGTATGTGTCAGGTACAACAAACATCCAATCAATTTCCTATATAGTGTATTGTTTACCATAGGTGAAGAATCAACTTCTTCCAGCTTCACTCCTGAAAGGAAAGGAGTTTTTCTTGCTTTGCAATCCTTCATTCTGAATTTTTTTAGAAAATACAAGGCATACTTGGACTGGTGCACCTTGATTCCAGCTTTGGTTTGAGCAATCTCAAGCCCCAAAAATTGACTTAAGAGCCCCAAATCTATCATCGAGAAGGCTTGGTTCATTGCACCCTTCAAGGAAGCAATCTCATCCTTTGATCTTCTTGTAATGAGGAGGTCATCAACATATAACACAATGATCATTAATGAACCATTAATTAACTTCAAATAGACATTTGGATCTGATTTGCACCAAAAAAAATTCAGTGATAGCAAGAAGCTATCGATCTTGGCATACCAAGCCATGGGGGCTTGCTTTAGCCCATACAATGACTTTCTCAACCTGCACACAAGAGAAGGGTTAGTAGAAAAACCTTGAGGCTGCTGCATATATATCTCTTCAGTGATATCTCTATTCAGGAAGGCACATTTTACATCCATGTGATGTACCTCCCATTGTTTTGAGGCTGCAATGGCTAGGGATAGCCTGATGGAATCCATCTTTACCACTGGGGAAAAGGTCTCATTGTAATCTATCCCATGAACTTGTGAGTAGCCCTTGGATACCAATATATCCTTGTACTTCAGTTGTGAACCATCAGTAGCAAATTTGGTCTTGAAGACCCACTTACACTAAACTAACTTCCTCCCTGGGGGAAGATCCACTAGCTCCCATGTGTTGCTCTTCTTGAGTGAGCTGAACTCTTCCTTCATGGATGATTTCCATATTGTATCTCCCACTGCTTCTTCATATGTTTGAGGATCATATTCCACCATCAAATAGCATTTTTCAGCAAACATAGGATCCTTCATGCACAGACCACTCTCAAACTGAGATCTAGTCCTCCTTGGGTCATTGGGATGCCCAGCTAGCTCTCCTACTGCATGTAGTGTCTTTGCTGCCCATTTTGGACTTGTAGGGATTTTAGGGTCTGCAATAAACTCATATCCATTAGAAAAATTAGAATCAGCATGTTCAACAAACTCTTCACTTACTTTCAGAGGTTCAGGTGGTGAAGAGGCTTCTCCAACTTCCACTACTGCAAGGGGTTCTTCTTGAAACTGAACACACCTTTCGATGAAGGATTTGTTTGTGCTCAAATTTGTCAGTTTGTACCCTTTTGAATATTCATAGTATCCAACAAACATTAACTCTTGGCTTTGGGGCTGCAAAGCCTTTCTCTTTTCTGTTAGAATTCTAGCCCAAGCCCTTGAGCCAAAAATCCTGAAATGGGTCACATCTGGCTTGTGCCCACTCCATGCTTCGAAAGGAGTCATGCCATAAAGCTGTTTATGAGGCACCCTATTCTAGATATAGGATTCATAGTTGATAGCTTTGGCCCAGTACTTTGGTGACAAAGTTTTGGCCTCCATCATGCATGTTTCCAACTCCTTCAGTGATATGT
The DNA here is from genome assembly GCA_001517045.1 of Pseudotsuga menziesii. Taxonomy (NCBI): domain Eukaryota; kingdom Viridiplantae; phylum Streptophyta; class Pinopsida; order Pinales; family Pinaceae; genus Pseudotsuga; species Pseudotsuga menziesii. The sequence goes on from LPNX010664756.1 coordinate 47,400, forward strand.
TCTTCCTCTCAGCAACACCATTCTGTTGTGGTGTGTAAGGGATAGAATGCTGCATCTAAATACCTACATCTGCACAATAATTAATAAAATTAGACTTGACATACTCACCACCATTGTTATATCTGAGGACCTTGAGTTTCCTCCCAGACTGGTTCTCAACCAAAGCCTTAAAGACTTTGAATAGGCCAAAAACTTCAGACTTGTGTTTCAGGAAGTAAACCCAGCAATACCTGGAAAATTCATCTATGAAATTCAATGCATATTTGGCCTGACTCATGGACATATGAGGGAATGGGCTAGAAACATCATTGTGGATCAGCTCGAGGGGTGCAGAGGTTCTCTCATGACTAGCTCTCTCAAATTTGTGCTCTGGGCGTTTTCCTAGGATACAACCTTTGCAGACTCCTTTGGAAAATTTTATCTTGGGAAACCCTATGACCATCTCTTTTTCACTAAGATCAGAAAGATACTTGTAATTTAGGTGGTCAAATATTTCATGCCAAAGTTTGCTTGCCTCATTAGCATGAATCAGAAGAGCAGAGGGGTTTGAGTAGGGTAGGAAGTGTGAGAACATGTATACCTTCTGAGCATGATTCGCAACTCCTTTTTCTATGACTTTACCACTTGAGATCTCTGTGATCTCAACTTCATCAAGGGAGAATATGAACTTCTTTGGAGACCCAGTGTGAGTCATCTGGTACACTGATAAGAGGTTGGAGTGAAGACCAGGCACATACAATACATTGTTGAACTGACCATGATCAAGTTCAATCCTCCCTTTGCCCAAACTTTCAGTGAGAGAGTCATCTCCTAGTACTATAGGTGGTCCTTTCGACATGTCAAGTGAGGATAATGCCTCCTTGGTCAAAACCATGTGTCTTGAAGCTCTAGAATCAATGATAAAACTGGGTGAGCTTGATGTGCCAGCAACCAATGCATGAACTCTCTCTCTGTCATCTGAACTTGATCCTCCTTCTCTCTTCTTTGAGCTGTCAAGAAGGGAGATGCCATTCTTCTCCAAGAGTTCGGTCAGCATGTCTATTTGCTTCTTCATACACGATATTTTAGTGTGATTTCTCTTATTGCAGTATGCGCACTTGCTCATTTCTCCTTTGTTTTTCTTCTTCTAGTAGTTCTTCTTGGAACCTTGTGGCTCCTTCGGAGACTATTTCTTGTCTCTCTTTTGTTCAGGTGGATTTTTAGCTTTCTTTTTTCTTTTTGAATCCACCTTCAAATCTCCAGCAATCAGAGCTTGATCTTTGGATGGTTTGATGGTGCCCATCATCACCAGCTTGTCTTGTTCTTGTGTGAGAGATTCCATGAAATCTGCAAGGCTAGGCATCTTCCAGGTTCGAGCTATCAGTTTTGTGGCATAGAAGGTCGAAACAAACACTGAATAGTCATGGCCAAGATTTGAGAGAATGGACAAGACCAGCTGATCATTCTTATTTTCGATCCCACACTATTCCAGCTGCAAAACAAGTGCTTTGAACTTGGAGAAATAGAGTTGCAGAGATTCAAAGCTATTTGGACTCAGGGAAATCAGCTCATTTTCAATTTGATGTCCCCTCATCTCATCTGTATTTCCAAAAAGATTAGTAAGCTTCTCCCATAATTCATTCGGTGATGTCAATCCATCAATATGGAAAAGGAGGTCTCTGGAAATACTCAGACACAGGAGACCATAGGCCTCATCCCTCTTGTTGTGCCATTTTATCTTCTCTGCAGGTGCATTGGGCTCTGCTTCTATTGCCATAGTCACCCTGTAGAGGCCTTTCGCTCTCAACAGTATCTCCATCTCTACTTTCCATTCAAATAAATTGAAGGGAGTCAAGATGATCTTCTGAGATTGATCCATAGCTAAGAAATTGTCCCGGCTGTCAGTAGAAGGCTCCCAGTCACTAATGTCGAACCTGCAAAACAATTTTGAATGAGAGAAATCAATCTACAATGGCTCTGTTCCATGTGGAAATTGAACCCAGTGATAGATTAATTTTACTCACAACAATTAGCAATTGATCATGCAAAATCACTCACATAAGAGACTGAAATTGGAGCTGAACACTAAACTATATTAACTCAGTGTACAATAGCCAACTATGTAACATAATAGGTTGCTTCATTAAATAATTACATAAGGGATTCAAATGCATGAGGAGCAATTCGAATCTAGCATAAAGCAGGCTTACTAAAATTAAGCAAATCCCCCATAGGTGCAAAAAGCTGATCCCAAATGAGTCATGGAGCTCACGAATTGGAAAAAGTGCTTAGGAAAGCTAAAGAGTGATGGAATGAAAACTCATACATGCTTTTCCAAGGAGAAAAGAGTGGAGTATGAAGAGGACAAAAAGCTAGTTCACCTCACCTAGTCAAACTTTCCCTATTGCCTTAAAGCACTAAAAAAGCAGGCAATAAAGCAGAAAAAGCAGAAGGGCGCCTAGGAGACCAGGAATAAAGTAGAATTGATTCCTTGAGGTTTCCCAAGTGCTACATGGGTCAAATTAGGCAAGTTGGACCACTATGGATAAGTAATTGACAACTTACATAAGGTGGGACACATGAACTAGGAAAATAAGACAAAAATAATTAAATTAATGTCTAAGGTAGCTAACTATGGGTTGATTATTCTAACATGGAAATTTTAGTTTCCAAAGGTTTTTCCCAAGTTGAAGGGATTGACTACAATGAAACCTTTCCTCCTGTCGAAAAAATGAATTCCATCCACCTTGTTCTTTTCCTTACAACCTTACATAACTGAGAAGTCCATCAAATGGATGTCAAGTATGCCTTTTTACATGGTGATTTATAGGAGGAAATGTTGGTCTAAGGGCAGACCCAGGTTCTTATGCTTTTATCTTCGCACCAACAAACAGACCCATAGTGTTGGCCCTTTCAGCAACAACCTGCGACCAGGTTGCAGTCTCACCCGAAACAGCTATGGGGTGCCGCAGAATCAAGTTTCTATAGGAAAAAGAGGGATATTATTGTACCTGTAGCCTTAACAAATAATAATTATGCAATACATAACTTTGACATTCACTTAAATAGCTTCGCAGTTTAGATAAAAAGACAGTTTCTTGCTTAACCCTTAACTGGGAATTCACAGCGAAGTTAGTACTTAGCAATATATCTTACTTATCATTTATCTACTTATCAAATGCATAAAAATATAATAGGAACAAAATAAAAAGAACCACCACAACACAAGATATACGTGGTTCACCCCCAGTGTAGGGGCTACGTCCATAGAACTGTGTTTATATTCAACACTTTACAAACAACACAGTTTTGATCTACGCTCTCAACTAAATATCGTATCAACAACCCAAGACTGCACACTTAGCTGCAGATCCTTTCTTCCAAAACCCTCTATGCACTTAGCTGCAGAGGTCATCCACGCAATCAACTAGGACTTAACCTTAACCCAAAAAATAGACCTTACCTTCTTCGCATCACATCAACATCATAACACCAAAAGTCTACTTGACTCCTTTACGTAAGTGCCTATTTATACAAGTGCACTATTACAATATCATGGGCTTAAACCATGGGTTATTTACAAAAAGAGGGGCTTCGACCCAACCTCAAAACCCCTAAGACTATTTTGGACCGCATCTCCGCTTACAAGCTTCGCACCAAAACCACAGAGTTGCCAAAATTAAGGACCTTCAAAGTACGAGCCCCAACAGGCCCCTAAGACTCCCCAGTTTCCCATCCCAGGACACTCTGCTACTTTTCAGGTGGAAGAATCTTGTTGGTGAGGATAGTAAACTGCTTGTTGAGGCTGCGCACGATATCCTTGGCTACTTGCTCCTTCTCCACTATATCTTGCAGTGTTGCTGCAGATGCTTCATTGGCCTTTTCTTGTGCAAATGCATCATAATCCTTCAAGACTTTGAGCTGGTTCTCTACATCAGTGCTCAGATCCAAGGCCTCGTTAATGAGGGGCTGCACAGAGTGCACTAACAGTGTCTCTTTTCTTTTGCAATACTCAATTTATTGTTGGAGCTCATTACTATGCTTCACCTTAAGCATATTCTGCATAGGAGGCAATGTCTTAATTTCTACTTTTACTGCATCCAGCTCTGTCTGTCGCTGCTTGATATTTTCTTGCAACTTTTCTACTTCTGGGTTGTCCTGCAAGTTTGCCTAGGCCTCGACACTTTCGTCTAGTAGCTTAGAGGCACTACTGACAAGATCTGAGATCTTCGTTGCTGAAGCCTGAATATCTTTGCAACGTTGTTCCCTGACCTCTGGTGGACTCTCAGGAATGAGGCAAAGCTGAAGCTCCGCAATCTGGGCCTCATGTTCTACTTTCATCTTCTCAATCTAGCTTCGAGACTGTTGTGCATAGTCTTTTAGCTTGACTATTATTTTTTTTGGTTCTTCTTTAGCCTGCATGTCAAAGTCAAGGAGACTTCGACATGCCTCATCCAACACTCGTGCTAGTGTAGCCTGCTTGTTTTCTGCTTCCCTCTTCTTCTATTCAGCTTCTTTCAACTGTGCTTCAAGACTCTCACTCTACTTCGTAGTATTCTCTAACTGCATGTGGGTGTAGCTGTCTCATTCTCGGATCTCCTTCATGAGTGCCAATTGACAAAAATGCAGCTCCGGCATAGACAACTTGGTGTAATCAATCTCAACTATCATGCTCATCTGCGATCGAGATGCTGCATCAGTTATTATAAGGGCTGCACTTGGCACTTGTCCTCTGTTGTTTCTGGCTGGCCACTGTCTAATTTCTAGCTGCGTGCCTACTGGGGCACTGCTTTTTGCAGTGCCAGTTGTGGTTCTTTCCAATAATGCCTTAAGTTCTGCAACTCGTTGTGCTATGCCTGAGAGCGCATCAAGATGTGTAGCTGCAAACTCTGCTCATTTGCTGGATAATACTTCTGTCGACTTCATCAGAGCCTGATCAATCTCTTCAATTGTCACAGTGGACTCTTCGACGATATTCTTTCCCTTTGACGCCTTAGCTTTCTTTTTGGGCGAAGGCTTCGTAAATTCCTCCACTTCTGGAGACTTGTGCTTATTTGGGAGATTAGGGTCTGAGATGGTCTTGATTGATTCTTCTTCTTCTTCTTCATCAGCTCCATCATCTCCACCATGTTCACCTTCGTTCTGCTGTGACTCATCTTTTTCTTCGCTCTCTTCTAGTGGGTCATCTTGCTGCATCTGGCTAAGACCTGTGCCCACATCTGTTATGGGAAGGACTGATATGTTGGGCCTTGTTCCTGCGTCCTTCATCCATTCAATTGACCACTGCTGAACTACTACGAGGATGTCTTCCTGGTTCACCATGTATGGTAGCTTCCACCATGTATGTTTTTTATCTGCACGGGCCTGGATAAAGATATTATGCATGTTATCCTTGAAGTCGACCACTCTAGTATACTGAGAAAATAGATCATTACTGAGCCACGATGTTTTCAGGATCTCATATGTAATATTCATTGAATAAAAGGAAAACACGTAGTTCGTCATCTGCTGCAAGGCCTTATCCTGCGAAACCCAAAGAGATGCGTACCTTGCTGCACTAGGCATCTCCAGAGGCACATCAACAAATTGTGCCTCAGTAGGTTCTCTCCACCCTACTAGTGCAATAAGCACTAACAACCATGAGTAATGAAAGGCTCTACCTTTCTCCTGTGCATCAATGACATCTACAAGGAATTCTTTAGCAATGTACTCTGTCCATTTGTAATTGTAGCCTTCGGCATAGTTCGTAGCAATACTGACAATCAGGGCAGGTACTTCATTAGGTCTGCATTTTTTCATTAGTTTGCATGCTAGGAGCTCTACGGCGAAGCGAATGTTCTGGTGCCGAATAGTCATTGTTTGATAGCCTCGGTTTCCTTTTTTCAAACCTAAGCGGTCCTTCATGTGCTATGCCAGCTTCGTATCATCATGCTTTTCGACAAACTCAATCCCATGATCAGGCCCTTCCTTTGGCAAGCCTTTTATCCTATGAATCAGTTCTCCATTAATAGGAATTCTCTGGTTTCCTATCCATAGGTGCCCTTCATGTACCAACGCCAATAACTGTTTGACCACCACGGTAACCTGCGTGCTGCGACCAAAGTGGGGAACATTCAGCATATTTAACAAGCCAGCAGTCCACTACTTTACTTCAAGCAACATCGTTCCAACCTCCAGATAATGGACGGAGTGCAATTATTTCCCAAGTGCAAACTGCAAAAACTTCCCACTATCATTCGTATCATGGTCTGCGTACTTGAGGCGGTCTAATCTACCTATCATCGATCCGACCAACTTCGCACCCTGTGGTAGCAAAGGGGTGCGTAACGTGAACTTGGCTATCCACCGAGGGGGATAAAATCCTGGTCGAATAGGCGGAAGATATGGCGGACGCTGCGGTGCAACGTTCTCATCCTCACCAAAGTCTTTGAATTCTCCAGAAGGATTCATCACGGGATCCTCTGGTGTCTTTCTTGATGGTTTGTGTCTTTCTTCATTCCACTTAGAGTGAACTTATGCCTTAAACTTCTTTTTGGTAGATCATGTCTGCATTGGTTGATTCAGCACTGGGGAAGCCTCTTCGCGAGGTTCAGATGCAGGTGGGTTTCTCATAAGGTTCTGCAAACCCCTCTCTCTGAATTCTCTCAACAATTGCTGGACTTCACGATCAGCTGAGATGGACTCAACTCAAGAAAATGTGTAATGAAAAATTTGCAGGCCTAGGCGACTTCTTATAGAATCCAACGAAAAAATATGCCATAACTGTGCATTAAAGACACCAAGTCTGACTGAGCGACGGTAGATCTTGTCCAAATGGCGCTAGATTTCCCAAAATATCATCATTACAGGCAGTTAATGCAGTTAACGTACTGGCCGCCAAATCTGATTTTTTCCAACGGTCATATTTTAAACTTTGACACACCTCTCTTCTCTGGCACAACCAAGAACTTTGGCTTCGCCACAATAAGGACCTTCGACACAATATAGACCTTTGACACAACTTCATTATAGTCTAGTACCCAATTTCAACTGTTCTTGGTACTTAGACTCTTCCTTGTGCTATTACTTCTGATCAGGGGGTACAGGCCTATCCCTGTACTTCTTTAATCTACTTCCATTCACCATGGAGGGAAAAATTTCTCCATTCAATTTAGCTAACTGAACTGTGCCACCATTGGTAACTTTCTGAGCTATGTATGGTCCTTTCCAATGTGTCTTGAACTTACCTAGGAACTTCATGAATTTACTGTCGTACAAGAGCACAAGATCACCATTCTAAAAATGCTTCTTCTTAATGTGTCTATCATGCCATGATTTTTCTCTAGTTTTCTGTACTTGCTGTTGGAAACTTGCAATGAATCTATCTTCTTCTAGTTCCAGTATCTTCACTAGCCTTTCATTCAATACAGCTGGATCATCCATACATGTGAAGGAATATATTATGAGGCTAGGAACAATGTATTCCACAGGCATAACTGCTTCTTGTCCATATACCAGCCTAAAAGGTGTGTGACCTATCAACTTCTTGCAAGTGGTTCTATAAGCCCATAATACTACTGGAATTCTAAGATCCCAATCATTTCTGTTAACATTGCAAACCTTTGTCAGAGCGTGCTCAAGAATCTTGTTAAAGGATTCGACATTTCCATTTGCTTGAGGATGGTAGGCAGTACTCTTCTGATGATATACTTGAAATTCTTTGGTCAATGCATCAATAGTTTTATTGAGAAAATGTGATCCTTGATCACTCAGAAGAATTCTAGGACACCCAAACCTCGACAAGATATTATCAAATATGAACTTCGTAGTTGTAGCAGCGCTACAGTCCTTGACTGGTTGAGCTTCGGCCCAACGAGTAAGGTAATCAGTTACTGTAATAATGTATCTTGCTCCAGATTTCTTTGTAGGGGGGTTGATTGTTCCAACAAAATCAATATCCCACTTGTCAAATGCTTGTAAAGTTACCTGTGGAACCAAAGGCATCTCATCCCTCTTGGATGGTTTTCCTGTCCTCTGACAGATATCACAGCTGTGGCAATACTCTCTAGCATCCTTATGAATCGTAGGCAACCACAATCCAGCTGTCAGAATATTTTGTGCCATATATTTTCCTGCATAATGACCTCCTACTGCTCCAGAATGTGCCTCAGCCAAAATCAATGGCTTTTCATGCTCTAGGACACATTTGCGCAGTATTTCATCTGGTCCGATCTTATATAGCTTTCCTACTATCAAGGTAAAGTCAACTTCTCTAACCACCAGCTGCTTCTTCTGCTGTGTTGTCATCTCAGAGGGTGCAAAACCTATAGACAAGGACTGAACAATATCCTGAAAATAGTCATCAACCATCTGGATGGCAAACAATTGGGCATCAGGAAGACCTTCATCCAATCTAGTGGGCTCTTCTCCTGACTCGAGCCTCGACAAGTGGTCATGCCCCAGGTTAAGTCTTCCTAGCTTAACTATGATCTCAAAGTCATACTCCTGAAACAAAATAAGCCATCTGCATATCCTTCCACCTAAAACAGGCTTGTTAACCAAATACTTGAAAGCAGAATGCTCTGTGAACATCTTAAAATGAGATCCTAACAAATAATGTTGAAATTTCTGCAAGGCATAAACCATAGCTAGACCTTCTCGTTTTGTCGTAGTATAATTCCTTTCTGCTGTGGAAAATTTTCTACTTGCAAAAGCAATAGGGTGATCAATATTACCTTCACCTGACTGAGCCAATACTATACCTAAAGCAATGAAATATGCATCGACATGAACATGAAACTCCTTACTCCAGTCAGGGAATACTAAGATAGGGGCAGTTACCATCTTTTCTTTCAAAATATCCAAGATTTCCTGACATTCAGGTGTCCATTCAAACTTAATATCTTTCTTCAATTTCTTTTCCATAGGGGCTGTAATATGAGCATATCCTTTAATGAATTTCCTGTAATATCCAGTATGACCAAGCATAGTGCGAAGTTGCTTAACAGACTTCGGAGGTGGCAAGTTCACAATAATGTCTATCTTCGCAGGATCCACCATCAATCCTTGCTTGCATACAATGTGACCTAAAAAAATTCCAAAAGGTGCACAAACGAGACACTTCTTCAGGTTCAATGAAATCTGATGCTGTCTACACTTGTCTCGCATAAGTCTTAAACTGGCTATATGATCTTTCAATAAACCAAAGATAGTCCAATCATCAAAGTAAACTTCCAAGAACTTATGAATAAATTCCTTAAATGCAGATATGACTACTCTGGAAAACATAGCAGGTGCATTCTTCAATCCAAAGGGCATAACAATATATTGAAAAGATCCCATTTCTGTAGCAAAGGTTGTTTTATGTCAATCCTCTGGAGCAATTCTGATCTGATGGTAACCTGAAAATCCATTAGTGAAAGAATATACCTCTTGACCTCTGACATTGTCTAAAACTTCATCTGTAAAGGGAGTAGGAAAAGGATCATGTAAACAGGCATCATTCAGCTTCCTTGAATCAACACAGATTCTAATTTCTCCCTTGGTCTTCTTTTCTTGTACCACCATAGGGCTGACCCATTCAGACTCTTCGACAGGCTCAATGATTCCTGCAGCGAGCATCTTATCTAGCTCTATCGTGACTTTTTCTTTATACTTAGGGTTCAGCCTATAAGGACGTTGCTTCATAGGCTTTGCATCAGCTTTCAAAGGTATTTTTATCACTCCTATATCACCAAGGATACCTTTCATTTCTGAAAACTTCATGGAAAATAAGTCCTGATACTCATGGAGGAGTTCAGTCACTTTGCTCACCATTTATTCATCCCAATAATCTCCAATGGTAGCATACTTAGGAATTTCTTCTGATCCAATGTTTACTTTCCTTGTCTTCAAGGGATGAGTTACTTCAGGTGATTCGACTACTGGTCCATGTACTTCACAATGTCCTTCTGACTTAGGAATATTAATGTTATGAGGGTCCTCGTCTTCATCAATGGAGAGGTTATAGCATTCTACCACATTGACTTCTTGTTCCTTCCAATCAGGTTGGTACTCAGCTATTTCTTTATCATCAAACACCTTATTATGGATCAACCTAATAGCTACGTCCAAAGCAGGGAAAACCTCAGTAATATAAAATGTGAGCACAAAACTATCAACAAGGCTAACCCAACTTACGGTACCATGGTGAAGCTCCACCTCCACATACCAATTCTTTGCTATAGGTTCCAGGGTGTGTACAAACCTATGTACCCATTCTTCACAAGGTACATGATTCCATGCTTCATAACACTACTCCAAATGCTCCTAAGGGCTAGTATTACCATTAAATTTGCTTTGTACCTCCTGAGGTTGATCCATGAATCTCAGGCGAAGAAACTTTTGAAAAGCTCTCCAACTATGAATATACTTTTTATGACCATTCCACCATCTAGAAGTTGTGGCTCTGAAGACTGAATCTAGAGCCTCCATTTTCTGTGAATCTGGTACTTGCTTTGAGAATTGTACAATAAAATCTTTTGGGTCTATCAAGCCATCAAAAGTAGGTAAGATTCTTGTCTATGAGACAACCCATCTGATAGACTTAGTAATTCTTGCACATCGATGTCCATGTAGCTCATAAAGTCGATTCTCCCAATTCTCTAGGCCTTCATCTGAATCAGTCATGCAAGAACTGTCACACTGCCAATCCATTATACCTTCAGCAGTAGGGTTAACATAGTCTTCTTCTTTAGCTGTGATGTTGTAAATATGATCCAACACATCTTGATCTTCAACTCTGACTGGCTTTGTATACCTTTCTCCTTGAGAAGGGTCCAACGGTACTATGAATCTCAAGCCTTTTCCTTCAAAATTCATCTGTCTATTATTAAGGTTGATTACTGCATCATTGTCTAGTGCCCATTAAATTCCTAGCAATGCTAGATAGGGGTTGCTATCTTCAATTATTTCAATGACTTCAAAATATGCTAAGGTACTGAATCCATGAATATCCACTGGTACACTAGGTAATCTTCCCAACAGCACAATCTTCTGCTGATTGGCTAATCTCAACTGTATAGGGAACCATTCAAGCATAGGTTTTCCCATTTGTTCCCATGTTTGCTTAGTTAGGACATTCACTTCTGATCCCAAGTCTAAAATGATATCAGTCATGTCATAATCTCCTATCTGAGCATGCAATCTCATTTCTCTTCCAGCCCTTCTAACTCTATTAATAGTTTTTCCTCTATCAGATCTTCGCTGAGGTTCGCAAGACACAATAACTTTCTGTAACTCATTCAAAGCATTATGATTTCTTAATAGCTTTATACAACTCTGTAAAAATGATGTCAGTGTACTTACTTGATCCGACGAAGCTTCTTGAAACTGTAACTGTTGTTGATGCTGTTGTGTAGTTGCTACTGACATTATCGAGTCAGCAAAGTCTTTTTTAGTTTCCATAAATGTTCCTTTTTCTCTTCCAACATCGAAGGCTGGAATTTTTTCTGGGGTCTTGCAGACCCAAGCCTCGTCAGGCTGTTTCTCCTTATTCTGTACCTGCGTCGTAGTTCCACTCCTTGTAACAATGTTAATGGTTGGGACAGGTCTTTTCTCTACAGCAATCATCTGAAGATTCTGAGTAGGAGTGCCATTTATTTCTTGTATCTTGGCTATCAACTATAAGAATTGCTCAATCAAATGATCTACTACTCTGCAATATCGACATGTCGTAGTTGGGTTCTTACAGTCTATAGCTACATGTCCTACCTGATTACAGTTATAGAAAATAATTTGGCCTTGTCCTCTTCCAGGCATACCACCACAACCATGACCTATGAAATTACCTCGACCTGGTGCACCACCACGGTAACCATATCCATCATTGCCTTGTGCATCAGTTTGTACCCTATAAGCATCATAGGTTTGTTCTCTCATGAGGTCAAAGTTGTGACATTCGTCTTCATTGTGTCCAATTGACTTACAGAAATTCCAGTAGGGATTCTTAGGTACTTGAACATATCTCTGCAGTAGATAGCAATCTTCAGGTCAATGCTAGCCAGTTGTTCTATAGATCTCACAATATAGGACATTAGGGTTAAACAGGTTTGGTGCACCAGTATTCAAATAATTTCTTAATGCAGGACACTATTCTTTGTCGTGACCTTCTGTCTTACATCGTGTACAACAAACCTCTTCTTGAATAGATTTCCCTTTTTTCATGTCATGAAGCTCCAAATCCATTTCAGCTAACTGTGCTTGTATCTGGGCTATTCCAGAATTATTGGAGTTGTTTCAAGTTTCATAGCAATTTCCAATGCCTCTTGCTCATCAGCAACCTTATATTGCATAAGTGGAGTCCTGATATGAGGCAATAGTGCTACAATGAACCATTATTTATGTTTTTATGGTCCAATAGTGAAACTAACTTGATCCAACAGAACCTTTAAGCTCTGATCAAAGTCCCAAATAGATTCACCTTGCTTCTACTGAATTTCTTTCAGCTCAGTTATACACTGTGACTCTGATTTAGGCTTCTTGAATTCTTTGATCATTGCTTTTTTAATATCAGCCAAGATATAGTTTTGAGTACTGGAAAACTTCATAAACCAGGTCAAAGCTCAGTCTCTGAAAGAGGTGACCAGCTATGTTCTTCGTGTATTTTGATCCATAATATTCTTAGCAGTCCAAAAAACTTTGCATAAGAACCAAAACTGCTATGGATCCTCTGATCCGGCTCCTTTAAAGACTGGGCGATTGATATCATCATTCACATTGGCCATAGTGAATTGAGGGGGGGTAGGAGGGGGACTAGTAACAGGGGGAGGGGAACTTACTGAGGTAGACTGACCTGTGACAGGACTACTCGGGCTAGGGTTACTTTTAGACTACGAGGGGTTCTAAGGGATAATAGATCTTCACTGTGGAGTTATAGGAGGGTTTCTAACAAAAAGGGTTTCTTCAGATTCAGACTCTTCTGGGCTTAATGAGGTATAATCAGTATTCTATCCTAGGGTATAGGATCCAAGAGTTCTCTTATATCTTTTATCGTTGCGAAGCAAACCACTTTGCTTGTCGAAGTCACTTTTGCTTCCAAACATAGGTTAGTAGCAATAAATCTAGCAATCTGATTGGATAAGCAATATGCCTTTTTCAGCCAAGAGAATTTTAATTTTCAAACTTAATGAATTCGGGTACTTACCCCTTAGTCCTTTGAAAAAATTTCTTTCTGCTTTGCTGAAAGAAGTATGTGTGTCGATGGCGAACTCTGTCACAAATGCTTCAATGGTTCGTGTTGTCCAGAAGTCAACAGCTCTTGATACTGCGTTGTTCACACTTTTCAACAGTTTAATTATTTCTGGGGTCCAGTCAGGAGACTGATCTTATTTGAAGTTTGTCTTTCTTTCTGTCAACCTAGATAACCACTGGTGCAATTCTATGTGGATACTAGCAAAGAAAATTTCATAATATTAGTAAAAACGTACCTTTGCAAGAAGTCGTCTAAGCTACGATGAGGATCCTTATTCTCTTGTTCAGCAAATTTCAGATAAGTATCTCCAACCTAGTCATCGATTTCTTTTACTAAGGGCCTCCGAATCATATCCCTCCAGGTATGACATAGATCCCTCTTGAAGCAGATATTGGTTCAACCGACAACGGAACCAATTTGTTGGGTTAAGGGCATACACAATTTCTTATGCTTTTATCTTCGCACCAACAAACAAACCCACAGTGTTGGCCCTTTCGGCAACAACTTGTGACCAGGTTGCAATCTCACCTGCAACAGCTATGGGGTGCCGCAGAATTAGGTTTTTGCAGGCCAAAGAGGGATATTACTGTACCTTTATCCTTAACAAATAATAATTATGCAATACAGAGCTTCGACATTCACTTAAACAGCTTCACAACTTAGATAAAAAAGACAGTTTCTTGATTAACCCTTAACTGAGAATTCTTAGCGAAGTTAGTACTTAGCAATATATCTTACTTATCATTCATCTACTTATCAAATGCATAAAAACATAACAGGAACAAAATAAAAAGAATCACCACAACATAAGATATACGTGGTTCACCCCCAGTGTAGGGGCTACGTCCACAGAACTACGTTTATATTCAACACTTTACAAACAACACAGTTCTGATCTATGCACTCAGCTACAGATCGTCTCAACAACCCAAGACTATGCACTTAACTGCAGATCCTTTCTTCCAAAACCCTCTACGCACTTAGCTGCAGAGGTCATCCACGCACTCAGCTGGGACTTAACCTTAACCCAAAAAATAGATCTTAGCTTCTTCGCATCACATCAACATCATAACACCAAAAGTCTACTTGACTCCTTTAAGTAAGTGCCTATTTATACAAGTGCACTATTACAATACCATGGGCTTAAAAACCATGGGTTATTTACAAAAAGAGGGGCTTCGACCCAACCCAAAAATCCCTAAGACTATTTTGGACCGCAACTCCGCTTACATGCTTCACACCAAAACCACGGAGTTGCCAAAATTAAGGACCTTCAAGGTCTAATCCCCAATAGGAAATTTACATGGAACAACCTCCTAGATATGTTCAGGATAAATCTAGACTTGTCTATCTCCTTAATAAATCCTTATATGGCCTTAAGCAAGATCCTAGAGCTTGGTATGCCAAAATGGATAGCTTTGTCCTTGACACTGGTTTTTCTAGATGCCACTCTAACCCCAATGTCTATACCAAGAAAGTAGGAAACCATCTCATCATACTTGTTCTTTATGTTGATGATCTTATCCTTACTGGTAGTGACCCTAAACTTATAACCCATGTGAAATCCAATCTTAAGCAAAGTTTTGAAATGTCAGACTTAGGACTTTGCATTTTTTTCTTGGTCTCCAAGTCTTGCAAACCAAAGAAGGAATATTTCTTTCCCAGTATAAGTATGCTTGTGACCTTATTCATCGCTTCCACATGGAATATTGTAAACCAGCCCCTTCTCCCTTCCATTCTAGAGTTAAACCTTATGCCACTTGTACTTCCCCTAAATTAGATGCCACCTTGTATCATCAGTTTATTGGTAGTATTTTATACTTAACTCATTCCTGTCCTGACCTTTCCTTTCCCATTGGTCATGTTGCTCGTTATATGCAAACTCCTCATTGAAGTCATTGGAAAGCAGCAAAAAGAATACTTCGATATATTCAAGGTACAATTCAGTTTGGGATTCATTATAGTACAGGGGGGAAACCTTTGTTGGTTGGTTTCACTGATTCAAATTGGGCCGACGATCCTGACGCTCGAAAGTCTACTGCAAGTTATGTTTTCAGTCTGGGATCTGGACCTGTCACTTGGGATTGTAAGAAACAACAAGCTTTGTCTCTTTCTTCAGTAGAAACAGAATATTGAGCCGTAGTTAATGCTAGTCAGGAAACTTTATGGCGTCGACAGATCCTTTGAGAGTTTGGATTCGAGCAGCAACAACCTACTCCACTTTGGTATGACAATCAAAGTTCCATCAAGATCACCAAAGATAAAGTTCTACATCAACACAGTAAACACATTGAGCTACACATGCACTTCATCAGAAATCTTGTTCATTATCGTGTTCTTGAAATGCTCTATTGCCCTACAAATGATCAAGTTGCAGACATCTTCACGAAGTCTCTTACAGAAGCAATTTTTTCTAAACTTCGATCTATGTTAGGAGTTCAGGAATGTGTCCTTAAGGGGGGATAGGCTCTAATGCCTCCTTCCTTCTACAAATAGTGTCACTTTTGTAAATCCTTCAATCCTATCCCAAGTTGTTATTAAGGGGGGATGTTAGGATATTTAGACACTTAGGAGTTAGTTAAGATCAACTTGTGTAATAAATCTGTTAGGTAAAGTGTGTTTCTTTAGTATGCATTTCTAAATATTCTAATCTGATGGTCACGATATGCTCTAGACATATAAAAGTGATCTGATGGTTCAAGTTCTCTTAGATCATACCTACCATTGATCCGTGGCTTAACACCCGATTGGTCCATGATCTCTATTTAAAGAGCATGGAGGGTCCTTGGCTAGTTGATCGATTATGAGAAGCTCATGTAACTTTCTTTCTTTTTCATAATAAATTGCTCCAAGTAGCTATTTGGCTGGGGCCGTGCACTGTTTCCCTCTTGAGGGTTTTAACCACATGACAAACATCGGTGTGTTCATATGTGATCTATTTTTGTGAAGCGGTTGCTCAAGTTTTTCGATCTTTTGGGAGTACCCTGTGTACTCGAATAGTATTTTTGCAAGTCTTGGAGAAAAGTGTGAAACTTTGTGGAGAAGAAATTTCTGGGAATCTTCACTAAAATTGGCATAACTTTCTCATATGGAATTTGAATTACAAAATTCTTGGATAGTTGGAAATATTGTTACGAGGGATATGTGGTGAAAAATTCTAGAGATTTTTTTTTAATATTGTTTTTTAATCTTGTGATCTTCTAAAAGGTATGGTTCATGCTTTTGGGTTTCTCTTGTGATGGAACATGTCTCTCATGGAAAGGGTTCGCCTTTGATCTTAGTATGTGATCCTCTATATTGATATATATATTTGGAGTCAATATGGAGGCTATTATGATGATGTTTCATAACTTTATGTTATGATATTATACACTTTATGATGATAATGCATGTGATAATGGTGTACACTCTATGATGTTGATGCACTCCTATACAATATAATGTACATGCATACCATAGTGTGATAATGCTCTCCCATGAACTATGATGTATACTTGATGATGATGATGAATAAATGGTGTAGACTGAGATGATGATGATGTATATTTTATGATGAGTATGCATACCCTATGACTATGATCCATACCCTATGATGATGATGCACACCTATGATGACGATGCATCCCTTATGTTCAGTGAAAGTAGAGAAGAATTACTTATTCAGTAATTATGTATGATGAGGTGTAAAATGATTTGTACATGATAATATTGACCATATTAACCATCATTATTAATGAGAATAAAATAATGAATAGCAGTGATGAGGAAAGTTGATGTGCAGAGATACTTGAGCAACAGTGATGAGCAACAATGATGAGAAGCTGTGATGAGCAACAGTGTTGAGCAGCAGCTATGAATAGATTGAACATAGTTTTATGATCATATTGACCAAATATATATGAGTAGTATTTACCATGTAATGTCCCTTTTTGGAATTTTATTAAATGACCAATTTTTTCACTTTTTCCCCTATTTCGACCTTTGACTAGTTTTGATGTCCAAGACTCCAAATTGGTCCAAATGCTCCCAAATATTCACAGAATGTATATGAATGATATTAAGGTTTGAATATGATGTTCAAGGAATCTTTATGACCCTATAAATTATTTTGCAAACTTGTTTAATATTTTGGTCAAGGTAGGATTTTTTACTAGTAATTTGGGGTTCTAATTCCCCCACAATGAATACTCAAAATGGATTCCCAAATGCAATCAAGAAAACTCAAATTTATGAATGGAATCAGGGGAAATGTAAAGGGAATAAATTTTAAATCACATTCATCAACATTCAAATTTTAATTTCTACTATAAATCCCTTAAATCAGACGCAAAAAGACTAGTTTCAACCTTGGGGGAAATGATAGGCAAACTTCTCCAAATGCTTTGAAAATCAACAAAATAACTAAAAATAGTTATGTAATGAACATTAAACCCATATAATCCATAAATAACAATCCATTCATCCATAAACCATCAGTATTTTACTTATCCATTCGAATTTATCAACATTATATTCGTTCATGACAATGTGGTGGGGAAATGACACTGTAAGTATTTTACTTATCCATTCAAATCCATCAACATTACATTGGTTCACAACAAGATAGTGGGGAAATGACACTATTTCTTCATTGATTAAAATTTTTACATGAAATATTTCAGTATTTCGACCTAAGAATCTTATGAAATTGAAATAGAGAGAATTTACATCAGAACATAAAATAATGGGGCATTAGAAGCTTCCCCAAATATATCAATAGCTCACCCAAAGCGTAACCCTCCATGAGCAAGAATATGCAATAAAACTTGGAAATGGTTGAGAGAAAGTGATGCAATAGTAGGAACCACGAGCTTCCCTATAGTTTACACCTACAAATAAAAATCTATTAAATATCCATGAAATACCTGAGTATCCTCTCCAAACATTAACTTGGATGGTAATCTTTCACCCTTGAAATTGGATAAGGCAAGAAACTAGTCATCCACTAGCTCTCTCAATTCAAAAATGCAGTTTTCTCAAATGAGAAAAAAATATTCTCCTAGTTGATTCATATATTTTATAAATTTCCTTATCCTTCTAAGGTTACCAATACATACACAAAATTAGTCCAATTCGAATTAGGGTGTGTGCTCAAGATTTTCCATGTGTCCTCCCTTTCATGGCCTTCCATCTTCGCCCTATTTGAGTAGGAACCCATTGATCTTACCCAACTCGCATGAGCATCCTCTTGGATTCTCTATTTTGACCTGACATGTCATATATTTCATATGTCATCCTTCAGATCTGATTTGTGCCATAGGTGTCATAGCATCTTCATCATTGTTGTCATAGAGTTAGGGAATCTAGTCCAAGTGTGTCACTAGCTCCAAAATGACTCTTCCTCTCCCATGTAAGTTACATTTCCTTCCAAATTAGACCTATTATGCATACGGCTAAGTGTATTATCCTTTTAAATCATCCAATAACATTTAGGCTTCCCATGGATTCTAAATTGCAAAAGGAGGATGCCTTGTGGCATAGAAAATCTAGTTTTTGTGGGTCCCACGTCCTCCATGTGTCTTCATGGTCAATTGACACTTTGATTTTCCCTTGTATTTATTTATTTATCTCCTTTATTAAGTATTTATTCCATTCTAATTTTCAAACATCATTTATTTTCCCCCTTATTCCAAATCCCGGAGCTTGCACCTCCAACCTAGGAAACTAGGAATTTTCCAACTTGGAAATTATTCGACCCTTAGCATCAATTTAACAAACTCTCATGATTATGGAAAATATGATTAGGCCATTGTGACCCAATGAAAAATTTGGAACATGAAAAATCCTCCCTTCCCAATATTACTATTCCTCGAGCAATTTCAAACATGGGTGTTCAAGAACCTGCTTTCTGTATGATTCTTTGAAGTTGCCCCTAAGCTGTCCAACTTTGAGTCTTTGATATTTCATGAATATTTTAGAGAGGAAACACCGTGCTTACTACTGCACTAATTTGATTAAAATCACTTTATTAAGTGGGGAATCCATCTCCCATACTACTTGTTTCCCCAAAATTTTGAAATCAATGGGATTGAAAATTATACCAGGGTCCCATTGTTTGTATTGCACTGCAACAATTAATAGTGCTCTCCAACCCATACCATTATGAAAGAGAATTCCGGGATCTCATTTTCTTGTATGCATTCTTCCAAACATCATGAGTACATAATATATCTCATCAAAGTACATAACACCATAATAAAAATGTACATCAAGGAGGTGCCTCATCAAAAAATCATGAAAGTGCTTAAACCTCCAAGTAGACCACCATTTTCCAAGTGCATACAAGCTTCAAGTGACCAATAAAATCTACTCCAATGACATAGGTGAGGATATCATGTCCTATAATTCTGCTCCAAAAGGATGTGATATGCGTCAAAATATTTATCCATGTATTCTTTCATCCAAGAAGTTAATGAAGAATCTCCACTTAAATATGAACCAAATAATGAGGAAAAAAAAAGGAGACTTCGAATGACTAAACGAAGTCTCACCCATACATCCATGAATGAGAGAATCATAAATATATAACAAAGTATGTGTCTGTCAACAAAAATCTTCTCTAATCATAAATATATTCACCCAAATATTGGATGAAGTTCCTCCAATATCAAATGAACCAAGTGTTGAGAAAGAAAAACCATGAGTCTTCAAGTGAGTCAAATTCATATCATAGGTGCATCCATGTCGATGTGCATTCATAAAGTAACAAAGGATGCTGCTGCAAATGTGAATAATAATTTTATCCAACCATGTCATCATCAAAAGTAAATCTAGGAGTTCCATACTCCTCATGTGGCACCATAAAAAAGAACCCTTTCATCCATACTTCATTGAGACTAATGTTGCAAAACATGGAATTGTAGGATGTAGGAGAATGAACTAATTAACCCAAATGATCAAAAAGTGCAGAAATTTCATCATGGGAAGGATGCATATGGGTAGTATCATGAAGATACTTCAAAAGTGTGAAACCTTTGTCATAGATTGGTCCCAATGGAGAGGAATCATGCTCTTCTTTAAAAATTTCATAACCTTCATCGAGAGACAATTCAAGTTCCTCTTCCACCACATCAAGTGTTTGGATCTCTTCAAGTTCATATTCAAACACATCAAGAACATTAAAATTTATACATTTCTCATGATCCACCATGTCATGAGAATTATCCAAGAAATCTACCATATGACAATTAGAAACATGGGAGAAAGAACAAGTATCTTGCAGCCTCTCTAGAAGTTGCCATTTTGAATTTGAAGATTATGAATATCCTCATTATTATTCAAGTATGCTTCATGTAAAAATTAATTAATATCAACCAAATTTTTTCTATCAAAAATCAAAGACATGAAATTACCTTCAATGTTGCACATTTCTCTTTGAATCTTCTCCATGTCTTCAAGGAAAGATGGATCCTCCAATGAATAAATTTTCCAACAAGAATTTGACACCAATGCTTCAGTGTCATGTAGTATTATAATGGTCTCTTGGATATTCTTTTCATTCATCTTTAAGGATCCTTCAAGAAAATGAGGCTCTTATAAATGAACCTCCTCACACTACAACAAAAAATGGATTTAGTGTATTTTTCTTCATTTTTTGGACAAAATGGCGCAATTTCACGGGTTGATTCTATTTTAGGCATTTTTTGCGTCCTTTTTCTAAATCTGGTGCAAATTGCGGTGTAATTTGCACCTGGTTATGCGCCAGGTTTTGCATCAGGTTTTCAGACAGGTTTTGAGCCTAGTTTTGCACCTATTTTTGCGCCTATTTTGTACACTTAACTCTTGTTGCACCCCCTTTTACATCCATGTTTGCCTCAACTTTTACGCCCTTGTTTTCATCCACTTTTGCATCCATTTTTACATCCACTTTTACATCCACTTTTGCATCCATTTTTACATCCACTTTTACATCCACTTCTGCTTCTTTTTTTGCATCCCTTCATGCGCCAAGTTTTGCATCAAAGTTTACATCCTGTTTTGAGTCTAGTTTTGCATCTCTTTTTGTTTCATCCATTTTTGCATCCACTTTTGCATCCACTTTTTTTTCCACTTTTGCACCCACATTTTCATCCCTTTTTGCATCCCATTTTGCATCCCATTTTGCATCCATGTTTATGTCTTTTTTTGCATCTACTATTACATCCACTCTTGCATCCACTTTTGTTGCGTCCTAATTCACACCCATTTTCCGTGCCTACTTTTACACCCACTTTTGCTTCAACTTTTGCATCCACGTTTGCATCTTTTTTTGTATCCAATTTTACATCAGCTATTGCATCCCTTTATGCATCCATTTTTGCATCCACTTTTGCATCGAGTTTTGCATTGGGTGTTACAATTACTTTTGCATCTACTTTTGTTGCATCCACTTTCACATCCAATTTTGTATCCAATTTTACATCCATGGTTGTATCCACTTTTGCGCCACTTTTTTCATCATGTTTTGCTTCCATGTTTGCCTCATTTTTTGCATCCACTTTTGCATCACCTTTTTCATCCATTTTTGGTGCACCCCATTATGCGCCCACTTTTGCGCCTACTTTTGTTGCATCCATGTTTTTATCCTTTTTTGCATCCATGTTTTTATCCACTTTTGCATCCGGTTTTACACCTAGATGTTGAAGATAACAACGAGGATAATGATTATGATATTGAGGATGGATACGATGATGATGATAATTTTGTTGATAATGA
Organism: Pseudotsuga menziesii; assembly: GCA_001517045.1. Lineage (NCBI taxonomy): Eukaryota > Viridiplantae > Streptophyta > Pinopsida > Pinales > Pinaceae > Pseudotsuga > Pseudotsuga menziesii. Next base: position 69,322 of record LPNX010664756.1, read on the forward strand.
GGAGAATGATGACAATGATGATGATGAGGATAATGACAATGACGACATTGACAATGATTATGATGGCAATGAAATGAATGATGATGATGGTGACGATGACAATGAAAATGATGATGAATACAATGAGAATTATGATGTTGATCATCTTAAAAAATAAGTTGTTATTTGTCATGCATAAATTGTATGTGTCCTCCATGACCCTTTTCCACTAATCACATATTTTGGGTAGATATTATTTCTTATGCTAAAGGTAATGATGAATAACTGATGAAAATGTCAATAACCATGATGATGATGATGATGTCAAGGACAATGGTGATGATGATGACATGAATGATGATTATGTTGTTGATGATGACTATTGTGATAATCATGGTGACACTAAAAAAGATGACGATGATCATCATCATAATCATCATTTCCATCATCGTCATCATAAAAACATCATCACTTCCATTGTCATCTAGTTCGTCATCATCATAATTTAAAGCATATGGGATATGTTTACCATTTAAAGCATGCATAAAAACTGGGATACAGTTACAATCTTAAGCATGCATAACTTATAACTATGATTGAGCACATTTTAATCTTCGTCGAGCTTGTAGTGAAATTGGGTTTATTTACCTCTACCAACACTTTCTTATAAGGATCATCATCATCGTCATGATCATCATCGTCGTCGTCATCATCATTTCTCGTGGCATTTTCATTGTCATCGTAATTGTCATCGTCATCATTATTATTATCATCATCATCACCATATAATCACATCATTGTCAACTTCATCATCATTGCCATCGTTTTCATCATCATTCATCTCATCAACATCATCATCATCATCATTTTCATTGTCATCATCAACAACACCATTGTCATCATCATTATCACATAATCACATAATTTTATCCTTTTCCTTAGATGTGGGCATTAGTTTGAGGTTTGGAATAACATGAATGTGTATTGGGTATTTAGCCATTTTTTGGGGACATAAATTTTCATTCACTTATACCCAAACACTTTTTTGTAAGGCTCATGGGCCATGATTGTATTGATGATGACCATGGCAATGATGAGAATATTAATAATCATTATCATGATGCCAATGATGACGACGATGAATATAATAATCATCATGATAATGGTGCCAATGATGATGAATATAGTGTCATGATGATGATGATAAAAATGACGATGATGATGATGATGATGATCATCATCAATAACATCATCACCATCATTATCATTTAGTTCATCATCATCATCTAGGTCATCGTCATTGTCATCATTTAAAGCATATGGGATATGGTTACCATTTAAATCATGCATAACAAGTGGTATAATGTGACAATTTAAAGCATGCATAACTTAACGGGGCCGACTTCACCTAGGGAGACTCCAAAAATACATTTCATTATATTAAACTAGGGACTACTTCCTCGACTTACAACGGAGGTTGAACCTCAAGGGCCATACATAATAATGGCATACCGAAAGGAGGGAAACACATCTCTAATGGGGTTACAACAACATGCAATGAAAATATACATCATAATATCTTTCAAATTTACAAATACAACAACTAAAATGTTTTTTATATTCATATATCATCTAATTCGTCCCTCCCCATTGATTTGTGGAACATAATTATGTATGGTATTTCCATATCCATAAATATTTTAAGGGATATTTTATTTGCCCCTCCCACTAGGCCGTGCATATTAACTAACATAATATTCATGGTGGAACCACCTTTATAGAGGTTTTTCCTACTCTACGAAACCCATAAATAATTCTTTGTCTACCTTGATGGAATTCCCTAGCCATTGTCTCTTGTGCTTGTTTGATTTCCAAATTCTGACCTACTCTAGGAGAGATTGGATCCTTCATTTAATCAAAATCCAAGCCCCTAGAGACCCTCTCTTCCCGGTAGAAAAGATCTTCTTTGTTGTTGTCCCTCTTCATGGATCAATGTTCTATAAAATTGATTTTATTCTCTACATTATTTTAATCACTTGGGTTTTAAATCCATATATATCTTGTCCTCTATAACCCCATAATTGACATGTAGAAGTTACCCTCTAAATTAAAATTATTCACAACTCTATCCTTATTTAACCTTTAATATTTTTAGATGTGCCTTTAGGAATTAAAGGCAGTGGACTTAAATTTCTAACCCGTATATAAATCTATAACACTCGATACAATGTCACCACCTTTCACTAGGGATACAACCCCTTCCACTTTCCATTATTCAACACACTTGAGTATCTAAATCTATGACAAGAGTTTCTCCAAACATCAACATTGATTTTAGTTTCCCCTTCCATGTTGGATATGAAAGAGCCTTCCCAGCACTACCTTTACTTATATTAAATAGTTTCCATTTTAAATGATTATTAGTGGATGGCACCTTGATATCTTTCTCTAGTGGATTTATTACATCTTTCTTCCACCATGTTTTCTTAAATATATTTATCATATAGTATGAAAGCAAGTGGCCTTATGCAGTGCATATTAGACATAAAAATGGATCCCCATATATTCAAGAACATGGCAATGTTTATATCCACATGTTTACCCACAAATACTAAAGTGATATGTTTATCCATGCTTGCTTTAGTATAATGTTAGCTATCCACTATTTATTTCTTATATCTCTATCCTAAAAGTTTTATAATATATTTCTTATATGTCTCTTTTATTTTTTATTGAATCTCCTCTACAAAGGGCATATTATATTTATCTGGCCTTTTAATTCTAGTCCTTTGGAATAAAATGCCACAATTTCAATTACACCATTGATGCAACATGTTAACCATGAAAAATTTGGTATGTTGCATTACATGTGGCCTAACATTAACCCTTGGATAGGATTATAAGTTCCACCTTTTGTTTGTTTCCTAAGTTTATCACTTAATGTATTTAGATGCATAATGCCGACACATGTTACTTTTGAGCTGTTTGTGTCATTGTTAATATTGTTTTTTGTTCCACCCTAGAGCAATATTTTAATTGGAAATTAAACTTCTTAATAAAAACATATCTTTTAATTGAAAATAAAAAATTCAGAATTTCAATTACATCATTGACACAACATGTTAACCTTCCAAAAGTTTGTATATTACATTACATATAGCCTGGCATTAACTTTGAGAAATGATTCTAGGTTCCACATTTATTTAGTTTCTTGAATTTATTATTTAATGTATTAATATATAATATAACTAAGATTATTATTATATTTTAATAGAAAATTAAAATTCTTAATAAAAAATATAATTTTAAACTAAAGTTAAATCCTTTAATTAAAACATTGTTATTGTGTATTTTTTTTAATAAAATTCAACAAAACGTTGTTGTTTCCCTGTCATTCCTTAATAAACACAAGATTATTGTCTTGTTCTTTGTATATGTGAATTCTTATCCTATCAATATGCCTTTAAAAAAATGATTTTTAACCTGCCCTTAAAACAAAACAAAAGATTAATTACCTGTGCTAATCCTACCATTTGTGAATCTGTGAATCTTTAGAGTTATATATTTTTGACACCACCAATAGTAATAGATTAAAGAAGAGATTAATAATGATTTACCTGTGAAAGAAATAGGAGGATTACCCGCTCATTAACTGCTCCTTACCCTTATTCAGTGCAACATCGGGATGCGCAACTGCATAGCTTTTTACATTTTAACAACAATAGCTTGGTTCTTAGTAATATTCAGTTATAGGCCAGATAAGAATTCAAACAATCCAAAAATATTAGTTAGAAGGGAAAATATGAAATGGAATTCAAACCCTCGTTAGCGAAGTGCTATTTTTTTTCCACATTCCTCTAAAACGAATTCTTAGAATAACACAAAACGCAGAAGGAAGGCCATTTTGGTGGTTCCATGGTGAAGCTCTATAATGCGGCTGCAATCTCTTCCTTCTGCGAACACCACAGATCCATATGCTAAATTTAAAGGCGCTTTAGGACACATAGGAATCACCTTCTGTTCAAAGGTAAGCTTCAATTCCATGGCTTTGTTACTTATTGTTATTATACAAAACTGTCAAAATTACTAGGGTCCGGATATCTGTAACTATATGCATTTCTATATCTTATTACTGTGCGCATTTGCATCTAATTGGCGTCAATATGGGAACCTAGGGAGCTATTACTTAATTTGCAGCTCATAGGGAAAACTTATTTTCTTTGGGGAAAATGAATGGGGTTTTGAATATTTAGTGAATATTAGTTTTGGGGTTCTGTGATTTGTTTTCAGAGGACTTTTCTTGCAAATGATCTAAGATTCCTCTAGATTGAACCCTTGGTCACTCGAAAGCTATTCGCCTCAGTTTTTCAACTCAACGTTTCACATTTTACTATGTACTTCATTTTATTGGGTTGTTACCTCTGCTGTTGTCTAAGGGGCTGCTGCTACCTTTATTGAGAAAACCATGACCTCCTGAGTCCTGTTGACTATCCGAGTGGTTAAGGTGTGTGGATGCTAAGTACATAGGGTTTCCTCGCAAGAGTTCGAATCTCTCAGGCGACGCTTGCGAATATTTTTTTTTGTGAACTCACTTTGATTTAAATTTTCTAATCAAATTTCTCTAAGCATATGGATGAATCAAAAGTTTATACCTACTCATAAATGTCGATCCTACAATCTCTTTCACTACCTTGGAGATCCCATAAATGTCAGTTTTGTAAGCTCTTTTTCTCCCTCGTAGATATCAGTTGGGTATGTTGAATAGATGGGTGATTCGACACCAATATGATGGTATCAATATTGAAGCCAAAACTTAGAGGCGTTCAATTCTTAAATAAGTTAGGGTTTTATGCACAGGTGGTTTCTTTCAGAAGAGAGAAAATGGTTTTACTCTAAAGAATGAAAATGATTATACTCTCTAAATATTGAGATAAGTAGAATGTACAAGTTCAATATGACTTCAAATTGGCGGGATGAGGCTAATTTCCTTTTTTCAAAGGAATACACCTATCATCGAATCCAACCCAAAGTAGGTAATCTGCCAAAATACTATGTGAGAAAACAAATTATGTTGTTGTGATGGACTGATCCATGATCTTTTGTTGGCTACTAAACTCATCCATGACCTCCTTCTAGCTGTTAAATTAGGTTCGTGAAGGTTTGTTGTTGGACTGATCTATGATCTTGTGTTGCTCCTTGAATGAGCCATGATCCATGTGCTAAGTTGGGCTGTGACTTGTAAATTTCTCCTAGAATGAGTTGTGACCTACTAGGGCTGCTTGGAGCTGAGCCATGACCCTCCTTATGCTGAACAATTATTACTATAGTATGTTTTTTATATAAGCATTTATATAGCGACTACCACAAGCTCAATCTAGTGCAGGTAGGAACAATCTGATATCTTTATGCTATAGTTTGAAAAATAAATAACTATTTGGAAGCCTCAATAGATTTATGCCTAGGTTGGACAGTTAACAGTAGGGATGCTACATATATAGTATGTTGTTATATAAACCTGAACAGTGAACATTGATACTTTGGGTAATAATTTTACTAAGTTTTCATTGATCTTTTTATTGGGTCTTTGGCCAGGAAAAGTTGTTTTTGTGGCCTTTTCTTGTAGCTGGAATGCTGAAAATTTATGAGTCTTAGAAATAGGGTGGACTGGCACACAAGAACTTGTCAGAAAAAACAATTTTTGCTGATCTGTCGACTATTTTCAGAACACGACCTCCACTCCAATAATTAATAGTTTTCATGTGTATAAGAAATGATGTCAAATTTTCCTTTGATGACTTTCACATCCTTTCCCAACCATACTGTCAAAAGTGGAGGGTCCAAGCTAAAAAAGTGACAAAGTGTCCTCTGACACATAATTTTATTAAAGAAGAAGGAAAATAATTACATCACATAGATGTGAGGGCTAAATCCCGAAAGATTACCTCACATGGAAAACTCAATGGATTTAAATATCCAAAGAGTAATAACTAATTTACCGTTACTGAAACTAACTAAGAGACACCTCACATAATCACGTGAGTGTGTAGATGCCCTTTTACATTTATTAAACTAAACTTCTAATTATTACATTTTGGATCATAATTCCTAACAATCCCCCCTTTGATCCAAAAATTCTTTTGAGCAAATACCAAGTTCAATTCTAAACTTATCAAATTTGACCCTTCCAAGAGATTTTGTAAAAATATCTGCAATTTGATCTTCTAATGGACAATACTTTGGATTGATGATTTGTTTGACGATGAGAGCCCGAATGTAATGATACTTAGTATCCACATGCTTAGTTTTTGAATGAAAAATAGGATTTTTGGCTAACTTTATTGCTGACTGATTATTAATAAATAATGAAGTTGCTTCTTTCTGATCAACTTTGAGGTCCTGCAAAATCCTTCTTAACCAAACTATCTCACAAGCAGCTTCCCAAGATGAAATATATTCTTCTTCTGCTGTAGAATTTGCAATTGTATCTTGTTTTTTACAACTCCATGCCACTGTAGTTGATCCCATATTCATTAGGTAACCTAAATTAGATGCTCTGTCATCAACATCTCTAGCAAAATCCGCATCTGAATAGCCGACAAGCTTGAAATTTTTGTTTCTTTTAAACTCAAGTCCAAAATCCTTTGTTCCTTGAAGATACCTTAACACCCTTTTTGCTGCATTCCAATGAATTTCTCTAGGTTCCTGCATATATCTGGAAAGTATGCTGACTACATAAGATAGATCAGGATGAGTATTCATCAAGTAAATGAAACATCCAATTAACTGTCTATATCCAATACAATTTACAAGTTCCCCCCCTTCAAACTTAGAAAGTTTTAAATTTTTCTCCATGGGAGTAATCGCTGGTTTACATTTTTCCATTCCAAACTTCTTCAATAATCCAGAAATGTACTTAGCTTGAGAAATAAATATACTTCCTTCCCGCTGCTTTACTTCAACTCCAAGATAGTAATGAAGTAATCCCAAGTCTGCATTTCAAAACGTGTTTGAAGTTCTTTCTTAACCTGAAATATATGATCATTATTGTTACCTATTATGAGCAAATCATAAACATTAACCAAGATCACTAAGTTGTTTTATTGGATTCGAACATACAAAGTATCATCTGACTCACTACGAAGAAAACCAACTTTCTGTAGGTAGGCATCCATTTTTGCATACCAAGATCTAGGAGCCTGTTTCAATCCATACAATGCCTTAACCAGTTTACAAACTTGATTTTCTTTCCTTGGAACCTCAAAAACTGGAGGTTGAGTCATATAAACATCCTCTTGCAAATCACTATTTAGAAATGCACATTTTACATCCATTTGATGCACTTTCCATCCATTTTGTGCAGCTAAAGCTAGCACAATCCTGATAGTATTCCATTTCGCTGTTGGAGCAAAAGTTTCCTCATAATCAATCCCTTATTTCTGAGCAAAACCCTTTTCCACCAATATTGCCTTATATTTATCAATATCTCCATTTTCTTTGTACTTAATTCTGTAAACCCACTTACAACTAATGGGTTTAACATCATGTGGACAATCAACAATTTTCCAAGTCTGATTCTTCATTACTACATCATACTCACTTTGCATGGCCATTTTCCATTCATCATACTCAACTACTTCATTAAAAGTAGCTGGTTCAACAACTGAAAGAGAAAAATTTTCTGAACCCATATTAGAACTCCTTGTACCTGTTTTTCCTTTTTCATCAGACTTAACATCCTGAAGTAACTTAGTTGCCCATTTTGGTTTCTTCTTTTAAATGTTAACTTGATTTGAATCATCCAAGTTAACTTGTGAAGAATTCAAAGTATCTTCAACCTGTTTCAAGGTGTCTTCAACCTGTTCATTATCCTGTACTTCTGAAGTGAGATCAAACCATTGTTCATTCCTTGTCTTGTTTAAGTGTTGCATCCTTAATTGTTCCTTAGTTACTTTTTCCTCTAAGTGACTAAGTTGTTTTTCAACCTCTTCTACACTTAATCTTTCTGTTTCATCAAAAATCACATCCCTGCTAACAATAAACTTTCCATCTGACAGAAGCCTATATCCCTTTTTCTCATCAGAATAACCAATCAACATGCACTTAACACTTCTAGACTCTAACTTATTTTAGTTTTATTTTGGGACAAGTGCATAACAAACTAAACCAAAAACTCTCAAATGTTTGATCAAAGGTTTGAATCCATACCAAGCTTCAAAAGGAGTTATTCCATCAAGTGATGATGAAGGAGATCGATTCCTCAAATAAACTGCTGTATGAACTACTTCTGCCCAATAACATGAATTCAACCCTTTAAAAAATAGCATTGCTCTAGCCATGCCCATTAAAGTCTGATTCATCCTTTCTGATACTCCATTTTGCTGTGGAGTATAAAAATTGGTCAATTGTCTTTTAATCCCTCTTTCCTGACAATAAGTCAAAAAATGATTTGATGTAAACTCACCACCGTTATCAGTTCTCAAAGTAGCAATCTTTTCCTTTGTCTCTGTTTCAACCAAATTTTGAAATGACTGAAACTTTTCAAACACTTCTGATTTTTCCTTCAAAAAATACACCCAAACCATCCTGCTAAAATCATCAATAAACAACAAAAAATATTTACAACCACCAAGTGAAGTTTCCAAAGGACCACAAACATCACTATGAACAAGCTGTAATCTCCTTGTTGCTCTCCAAGTGATTTTTGAAAAAGCTATCCTTCTCTGTTTTCCATAAATGCAAGCTTCACACTTTGCATTTTCCTTCCGAAAAGTAGGCAACCCCTTTACCATTCCTTGTTTTTGGAGTTGTACAAGACTATCAACATTCAAGTCCCCCAAAAAAATGTGCCACAATCTAATAGGTGAAACATCAATTTCAACTAAATCTGCAAATTCCTTCAAATGTCCCTTTGATCTAGGAATGACTGTTCCCTTCATCCTAAGAAGATTTCCGTCTTCATAACCTGTCATAATTGTTTTGTATGCATATTTTTTTGAATTAACAAAAAGGATACCATCTTCCATTACAATTTGATGTCCTAATTGGTGAATGAAAACTAAAGACAACAATTTTTTCTTAAGTGTGGGCACATACCAAACATTAGAAATAAATCTTTCTCCAATTCCTAGCAAGTCAACCTGGACTGTTCCTTTTACTTGTGGAAAATGAATAGAATCATCAGCAAGAAAAATTGAATTTAAATGACAATCTTCATAACTCCAGAAGAAATCTTTCCTATATGTCATATGCTGAGTAGCCCTTGTATCCATAATCCAAGCATCTTCAAAATCATTTTTGAAACAATAAGAAGACTGAACAAAATTCGCTAATTCCAACCGATGAACTTGAACAAAATCCATTGATTCTAATTGTCCAAGTGTTAGTTTTTCCTCACATTTAAGATAGCATTATGTTAGGATCTTTTCACTGAGAGAATAACAAGCACAGCAATAACATAAGAACATCACATGAGACAAGAGACACAAAGAGTTTTGATAGGGGAAACCATAAATGGAGAAAACCCCTCAACTTCCTCTAAGATAGTATCACCACAAGATGTGAACCCAAAACAATAAGATGACCTCCCAACACAACAACAGCCTTCTGTCTTCTGTCAAGCCAAAGTATTTCCTTCTCCAAAGGTGCGCCACACTTGAGAGAGCAAGTGATGTAATTCACAAGTGATAAATAGAGAGACACACACTCTCTATTTATATTAGTCCATTCACTTGAATTTCCATTTCACACGTAGGCTCGACCTAATAATTACTACTCGAGCCTACACCTTAATTAGTGTATAATAACTCAAGTGCCCCATAATTATGGGGACTTACCTAATGACTTGATATGACTTGATTATATTATTAATACTCCCGATCGGAACATCGGGGCATGACCACATGACTCAAATACATAATAGAAACATCCCGGAATAAACATCAGGTTATAATACATAGAAGAATACATTCCGAAGTTACATATACATCAGCACTCCCTATTAACTAGGAAGGTATTCTTTTGACACAATTTTTCAGCACTGGTCTTCTTCTCTGCATCAACTGGATCATCTTCGTCTTTGAGTCATCTTCAACTTCAAGTCATATTCATCTTCAAGTCATCTGGATCTGGATCATCTCTCGATCTGGATTGTCATAGTACGTCATCACTAGATCTGGATCATCACTCGATCTGGATCATCATCACTGGACTGGATCTGGATCATCACTCGATCTGGATCACTACTCCTGGATCTGGATCATCACTCGATCTGGATCACTACTGCTGGATCTGGATCATCACTCGATCTGGATCTCTCGGAGTCATCATAACTGGATTTGGATCATAGCTCGATCCGGATCTCCACTGGTCATCATTATGTGTGTACTATCTCATCATAAGAAGTTCTACAGAGCCAGCCCTTTTTCATGCTGGTTGTAGGCCTACTCTCCTGTAGGTCTTCGCCCAGCACTTACATCTGACCTACTCGTCAGAAATGCATGCCAAACACTCACATCTGATCATGTAGTAAACTACAATCACATCAGAAAGGCCCAGCACTCACATTCACCAGCATGACAGGCACAATCAACTATCATCTGTGAAATGGCTCTGCACTTATATCTGACCTACTCGTCAGAATGGCACATTCACCCAGGACAGAACACATCCTACCACAATGATGAATGACTTTCACCCAGGCCAGAGCCCCTCCTACCACAATGATGAAAGATTTTCACATTCACCCAGGCCAGAACACATCCTACCACAATGATGAATGACTCTCACCCAGGCCGGAGCCCCTCCTACCACAATGATGAGAGATTTGTGCACTCACATCTTACCTGGTAGAAACTGAATCCTACACTCTCGTCAGAATGGCCCCCAGTCCCTAACTGAGCTACCTAGTAACGGACCAGGCACCTCCACTCTCCCGGAGAGTGGCAGTTACCCTTACATCTGTCCTACTCAACAGAATGGCCAGCACTCACATCTGTCATGGGAGGAACTTAATCCTTTAGCCATGACAAAAATGGATCAGCCCTTACATCTAACCTACTCGTCAGAATGGCTCTCTTAGTCCCTGACTGAGTGTTCCTGGTAACTGAACAGGTGCCTCCATTCCCAGAATGGCAATCAGCACTCATATCTGACATGGAAGGAACCAAATCCTCTCACCATGACAGAATGGCTTAGCCCTTACATCTGACCATGGAAGGTACCAATCCTCTCACCATGTCAGAATGGCTATGGGTCTCATCACTGTCTCTTGGAAGGAACCTCAATCTAGAGAACACCAAGTCTCTCTCTGAAGTACTCAAACTTCAGCCTAGCCAATGGCTTCATCAATACATTAGCTATATGTTCCTCCGTCGCAACATATAGGAGCTTCACTGCTCCTCTTTGCACCATATCCCTGATATAGTGATACTTGATCTCAATATGCTTCGACTTGTCATGGAACACTAGATTCTCTGACAACTTCACGCAACTCTGGTTGTCACAATGTATACAAGTAGCATCCAACTGGAGATCAAATATATCAAACAGTAGCTGAACAAGCTGTGACATACTCTGCTTCAGCTGTACTCAGTGCCACACAGGATTGCTTCCTGCTAAACCAAGAGATCACACCTGATCCCATACTGAAGCAACCTCCTGAAGTACTCTTCCTGTCTATGGCACTGCCTGCCCAATCTAAATCAACATAACCCTCTAGGTTAATATTCTGATTTGCATCGTACTTGAGTCCAAAATCAACTGTACCCCTGCATGCTTTGCAATCATCAGGTGAACATGTCTCAATGTGTTCACAGCAAAGAAAATATCTGGTCTCAAGTACATCACGGACCCAATCATCTGATGATACATCGTAGCATCAACCGACTCTGATGAAGCATCACTCAATAGCTTCATGTTCGATGCCATAGGTGTGGTCATGCAGTCCATCATCCTGAACCTCTTCAGGATCTCTACTGCATACTTCCCTCGTCCAAGGAATATTCCATCTGTACTCTGCCACACCTCCATACCTAGAACAATAGTGCATCGACACATAACAGGAGTATCACTGGTCTTTCGTCTTCAACCTTGAAGCAAAGGTTGGAATCCACTTTACTCTCAGTACCATGTCAATCCTCGGGATATTTTGTAGTCACTCCCTCTGAAGCAGAGCATCATACTCCCTCTGTCTTTTGTACTCTATGCACTGAAACATTCTGTACTGGAGTGACAAGTAGTATCCATCTAGGATCACTGGATACTAAGATCCTCTATCTTGAACTTCTTCAAAAGTTCATCTTTCACCCATCTGTGAGCTTGTCATTCTCTATCAACCTTGTAGCAAAGGTTAAGATATTCATCAAGCTCATCATGTATGTGATATCCCATGGGTGTCTTCTGAACTCGTACAAGGCCTTATTTCATTTGCACACATGATTATGCATGTCATGTGACATCACTTCTATTAGCTGTAAATGTTTCTTCGTAGACTATGCCTTCTCTTCGTGAGAAGCCTCATGCTACGAATCTTGTTTTGTATCCCACGATGTTTCCATATACTGCATGATGGAACTATGAACTTCTCTTCAGGTCTCGATAATATGCCCTGACATCATTCTTCTTGAACTAGAAGGTTCTGCATCAATGATGTCACTGCATT
>LPNX010664756.1:82998-134744 GCA_001517045.1 Pseudotsuga menziesii
TGAAGTTGTCAAATTCACCAAGCTTATAATCAAGCTGATGTGATAGATCACTTTGAAATGAGAACCTCAAATGGAAATAGCAAAGGATTAGATCTTACCGATTTGAGGTGTCCGTCCTTGTCCCGGATTTTGCTGATCTAGGGTTTGTCGTAGAAACCCTAATTTTAAAAACTTGAAATCTTTCAGACCTGATTGGATGAATATATATATCTCTTCAAATGGAGCTGTCCAGTGTACTCCTTTTCTGAAAACAGTGGAGGGAAGCTCCCGGAACAGGAAGCCCTAATTTTCTGATTTCTTTTGCAAAAATGACTGTTACTGTTTCTGTGATATCTCCGAAATTACTTCTCCTATGTGTCTGAAATTTCTAATTGGGGTAACCTCACATGTCCCTGATCCAACACCATAGGTTTCATCAGAATTGGTTTCACCATTTGGGATTTATGATCCTTTTCCCAAGGTGACCTGTTACAGGACTGTTCAGAACAGCGAAGTTGTACAGCCTGCCATGTGTCACTGGTTCATCTTCTGAGTATGATCTTTGGAAAAAAGAAATAAAAGTCCGTTCCATTTCTGGAACATCTTCAGAAATTCCATTTGGACTTCTGTAGCCCAAGATATTGCAGATCTCCCCAGGTGTCCTGTTTATGGATGATTTCTAGAAGAGGATGGTGCCCTAACTTGGAGAGATCATATCGCCTAGAATATAGCGAAAATGAGGCTGATTTTTGGACACCGTGTTCATCAGGATTTTATATTCTTCCCCTGCTAGCTTCTGAGACTTCGCCAATCTCAGAATATAGCGACTGTACCAAAACTTAGCAGTTTTAGTATTTAGGGTTTCTCCTAGCTCAGGGTCAAACTAGGGTTTGACTTTCCTGGAGTTTCACCCAACCAAATTTATTGATCCAGGTCTCTAAAATTAGGTTTTTATGAGGATAAAAATCCTATTCTGGTCTCACTCAAAAATTCCTCTTCTGTAGAAAGCCCTAATTTCCACATCGAAACTGAAAATGCTTGAAATTGAATTCCGCATCGACAGAAAGATGCACCCTTCAATGGAGAGTCATCTTAGCATACTTTTGCTGAAAATCTGTGGAGGAAGATCCAAAAAATAGGAAGCCCTAGTTCCTGTAGCTGCACAATGTCTTCTTCTCAGGTTAGCTCTGATACCATGTTAGTTTTTCATCACATTTAAGCTAGCATTATGTTAGGATCTTTTCACTGAGAGAATAACAAGCACATCAATAACATAAGCACATCACATGAGACAAGAGACACAAAGAGTTTTGATAGGGGAAACCATAAATGGAGAAAACTCCTCAACTTCCTCTAATATAGTATCACCACAAGATGTGAACCCAAAATAGTAAGATGACCTCCCAACACAACAACAGCCTTCTGTCTTCTGTCAAGCCAAAGTATTTCCTTCTCCAAAGGTGCACCACACTTGAGAGAGCAAGTGATGTAATTCACAAGTGATAAATAGAGAGACACACACTCTCTATTTATATTAGTCCATTCAATTGAATTTCCATTTCACACGTAGGCTCGACCTAATAATTACTACTCGAGCCTACACCTTAATTAGTGTATAATAACTCAAGTGCCCCATAACTGTGGGGACTTACCTAATGACTTGATATGACTTGATTATATTATTAATCCTCCCGATCAGAACATCGGGGCATGACCACATGACTCAAATACATAATAGAAACATCCCGGAATAAACATTGGGTTATAATACATAGAAGAATACATTCCGAAGTTACATATACATCAACACCAAGTGCTATAAAAGCATATTCACAATTTTCACTATCGTCTGCATGAGCATGATGTGCCGCTGATGAAGATTGTTTAGATTCTCTTTCTTTTAGAATTTTTTCAAATGAAACTCTACAATCTGAAGCATAATTTCCAACTCTATTACAACGAAAACATGTGACCTATTTAGTACCTCTTCCTCTTCTAGAAACTTGTTGATTTTCTGAACCTCTTCCTCTTCTAGAAAATTGTGATTGTGTACTTTTTGATTCTTTAGAACCTCTTCCTTAATTTCTTCGTCTTCCTCTTCTGCGGCCTCTTCCTCTTCCAAAACCCTGACCATGACCTCTGTTTTAAATTTGAAAATATTTCTAATCGTTTCCCTTTTGATGATTACCTGAAGACTGTTTGCTAGTACTTGCGACCAAAACATCTTCTCCTGCTTGCTTTGTTTTACCAAAAGTTTTGTCATGTGTGGCAAGTAATTCAGTTAGTTCATCAAAAGAAATTTTATCCAATTTATTTGTAATCTGTAAAGTTTCCAAAAAATGCTTATATGTCTCAGGAAATCCTGCAATCAAAATGGTCACCATCATGTTGTCCTCAATTTTACGAAAACCAGCCCTTTAAATTTTTCAATCTAGAAATGTACTCCATGACATCACCTCCTGAAGAAAATTTTTGTTGAAACAACTTCAATTGAAGATCGATTTTCTTAGCTTCACTATGAGAATCAAATAAATCTTTCAATGTCTTCCAAGCTGACCATGCACCAAAACTATTTTCAATATGCACATAAATATCATCATAAACAGTAGTGTGAATCAATGCTAAGGCCTTTTCATCTTTTAGTTCCCATTTTGCAAGCTGATCAGGATTAGTCGGTTTGGTAGGTTGAGCATTACAGACACCCTTCCACAATTCATTGTAAATAAGAGTGCTTTGAATATAACAACTCCAAACTTTATAATTTTTCGATCCTTCCAACTTGTCAAATTCATTAAAAAGACTTACAACTTTAGACATTGTAAAAAATAAATAAACACCTTGTAACTCCAGAAGATGTGTATTAGGAAAACCTTATAGCTACAAGAATTTTTTTTTAAAAAAAGCACCTTATGTCACCAGAATAAACAATCACCTTATATCACCAATAGAAGATTTTATGCAAAAATATCACCACCAACATGAAAAGAAAATTACTCATCAACAAGAGTCACCATGAAAGAAATACTGCAAGAAACACCACACACCATGCAAAAGAAAGCTTTAGGGGCTTGGCCTTGACCCACTTATAACCTCAAGAAAAGAATTTGATAGAGATTTACTTTGCTCTAATCAAACCTTGAGTTAAAATACAAGTACTCCTTATGACACCAATAATGCTCCTTATTACTCCAATGCCCAATAAAAAATTACACCTTATCACTACAAAAAATAACAAATCTTTATATGTGAATTGGAGAGATACAAGATTGTTGAGTGGGAGGTCACAAGATCCAGTCCCATCAACTCCAAAAATAACCTTTTTTTTTAAGTTTTATTTCTCCACCTTTTTCTTCTTAATATAAAAAATCTCCAAAAATAAAAATGAATAATAAATTACCTTATCTCTCCAAAACAACTTATTCACTTTTCAAAATATTACATAAATCTTGAATTAAATGAAAAATGAAAAAAATATACAAGATTGTGAACTCTTCTATCTCTACACTGGAGTTTTGCTAGTTCTTTTCAACGTTGGTTTTCTCTCTTCAATGCCTGCTGGTTTTCTCTCTTCAATGCCTGCTGGTTTTCTCTCTTCAATGCTGGTTTTGCTGGTTCTTTTCAACGCTGGTTTTCTCTCTTCTTCTATGCTGATTCAGACATCTCTATCCCAACACCGGCTATGCTATCTCTCTTAGTGAGTGAGCACAATAACAATGATTTTTTTTTGTTTTAAATAAGAACTTATATGTGTCTTCCTTTCTTTAAAAATTCTCTTCCACAAAATTTTTAAATAACCTTGCCTTAAAAAAATAATAATATTTTACTCTCTCCAAGTAAAATGAAAAAAAAACCGAGTCTATAAAAAATATTTTCTGTAGATATTCTTTTTTAGCCCAAAATAATAGGAAGCATTAATCTTTTCAGCACATATTCCCTTTTTTTTAATCCCAAAAGAATAGGAAGCATTAACTTACGGTCAAAATTTCGCTATTCCAAAACCTTGAAAGTCACCTTCTTCAAACAACCTTTAGCACCTTCCAACTAGGTTCCAACTAGACCAAGCTTTAACCGCGTGCTCTGATACCACTTTGACAAAGTGTCCTCAGACACATAATTTTATTAAAGAAGAAGGAAAATAATTACATCATAGAGATGCGAGGGCTAAGTCTCGAAAGATTACCTCACATGGAAAACTCAATGGATTTAAATATCCAAAGAGTAACAACTAATTTATCATTACTAAAACTAACTAAGGGACACCTCGCATAATCACGTGAGTGTGTAGATGCCCTTTTACATTTATTAAACTAAACTTCTAATTATTACATTTTGGATCATAATTCCTAACAAAAAGAACCTGGTGGAGGGTATAACAAATCATCGTTCTTATCATTGAACCAACACCCATTGAAAGGAACACATAATTTTTACGAACACATAGTTTGTTTATATGTTTCGAAAGAGTTCATCATAATAAGCATGCATCTTTAGTCTTTTAAATGCCCTAATTCAAACTAGGTTGTTCACAATCTTTGAATGAGATCGTACTTTCAGAATTTGTACTCTATTAATTTCGTACCTTACAATACAATCTACAAAAACTATACACAATAAGTAACTTAGATTAGTGTTAGTTTCTTATATCAGTAAACCTAATA
Organism: Pseudotsuga menziesii; assembly: GCA_001517045.1. Lineage (NCBI taxonomy): Eukaryota > Viridiplantae > Streptophyta > Pinopsida > Pinales > Pinaceae > Pseudotsuga > Pseudotsuga menziesii. Next base: position 87,636 of record LPNX010664756.1, read on the forward strand.
TGACACGTAAAAACTTAGACAATTATAATATAATAGCCAACATCAATGTAAGGGTGAATAGATAATTTCACAAAGGATATATGAAAAAAGTTCTAAACTTTCTCCACTATCCAAACCCAAAAGTAAAATAAAATAAATGTATGACTTGTTTAGAAGATATTATATACCCCACTATTCACTCTGCCATTTCTTCTTTATGCATCTTTCTGGTGTTTGGTGAAATGTTTGATCATAGTAACTATACATTCCTTTTCTGTAATTTCAGGATTAGTTGCACCTCCAATGTAGCTTAGAAGAAGCACCATGTCCAGAGGAGCATGACCAAGAAATAGTGCAGAGCTATATAATGTTCCTTTATGAAGTTCACATTATGAGTTGCAAACTATATGTCGTTGTTTGTTAGCCACCTGTAGAGGAGTCCTATAAAATATAATCATAACATGAATAATAAGAATTCTATAAGAAAGACACATTTGATCCCTCAAGATCAATACAAACAAGTTAATTGTTGATCATCCAAGCTTTTACAACCTGTGTTATTTCAATATAAGGAAGCCCTAGCAGGCTTACCATTCATTGCTACCACCTGCCACGTGGACTGTAATTACTGTGTTGTTGCCACATGGATTGTTGTTGTGTACTTTGATCACTTCCTGCTGCCTTCATGGAATGCCAACGTGGACTTTGACCACCTGTTTCTTCCTTTGTGGACTGCCACCATGGAATATGACCACCTACTGCCACTAAGGTTTGTGTCACCTGCTTCCACTACTGCCACCTCGTGATTGTTTTTGTTGCTACCAAGGTGAGTCGGCAGCCATAGTAGCTACCCCATGGACTTCTTCTACTACAAACTACCCCCACTGTGAGCTGTAGTAGCTCTGCTGCTACCTTTGTGACTGCTGCTATTGTAGAATGCCCCCACCGTGAGCTGTAGCAGCTTTGTTGCTAAAGCCATGAAGGAGAAAGGAAAGATAAAGAATCCCTAGTTGTCACTACGTTAGGAAAATAAACACCAGTAGATAAACACGTCTTGTTCTTTTGGAGAAGTGAATGACGATCTTGGATGATGTGCTTCTTTATTTATAGTCCATCAAACATAAAATGTTTCCACATAATTCGGAGGTTGACCTTAGGGATTTTATTCTTTTTCATATTTGATCATGACCTTTTCAATATCCTAGCTAGATTAAAGATAAATAATTTAAGTTAAATACTATATCATTTTAATGTTTTGTACTTGTCCCAAGGTTGTAGAAAATATGTGTAATAACATTCACAATATTTGCTCTGGTTAGTTGAAGAAACTCCTTGAACCAATCAACAACAAAGAGTCCATCAGGTGCAATAAGGAGTGGTTTCTCTTCATAGTCCTTGTAAATCTCTTCCAGTATCCCATGAATCTTAATTACGTCAGATGAATACTGCTCAGCACTGATGCTGACTACAACTCCACTTGAACTCAACTCATTTCTTGCTCAAAAAACCTTAAATTCTTATATGATCTTAAGATAAGACTGAGTATCCTTCATAGATCCATCACAAAAATTATCAATTTCTCTTATAGCATCTCTAAACCGCTCTGAATGCATCAAAACTATGGAGAATAACAACTTACCTACCTCCCATGCCTTTATTTAGTGACCATGATCAACTGTATGTTGGATAAGGATGAGGGTGAACAAAATGAAATAATTATTAAAAAAATAAACAAACAAAAACTGATTAGCAAAAAAGCATTGAGAATCTTTTACCTTTTCTCCTCCTTGCTTAATAAGTCTATGGTTATCTATGCTAATGCTAAATGCATCCAACAAGAAGAAGAATAACAATGCAATGAGATAGTTTAGATGTCAAAGCATACCATGTTTTCTATGGTTAATTCTATGCTTGATGTTGTTAAGTAGTAATGATAGTAATTTTTCTATATGCATAGAGAGCTCATCACTACTTCAACTCTCCATTTTGTGTTTGGTTTTACCCCAATTATTTTTTAAGAAAATTATTGTTTGTCACCATCTGTGAAAGGCATAGGACTAGCTTCATTTGCTGGATCTTGCAAAATTGTGCCATTTCATTTTGTTGTTGCTACCAGTTCAAGACTCAAGTTCATATTGATGGGTACTATAAAAACTCTTTCCATCATAAGATCTATGATTTCCGACAACTAATGTAGGGTATCCCTATAGCTTTCCCCCTTAATCCTTTAGGACATCAAATATAGTTCATTTTATAACATCTTTAACATGAAGCAATGTTATGAAGAGCTTCGTTTTCTCCCCATAATGAGTCTGAAAATTTGATTGGACAACAAATACTTTAAACATATAATCCATAATAAAGGATTTTCCAATTTTTGGCTTCACAAAGTCTCCATTTAATTCTTCTGAAAAACATTGAGATTATTACCTACACATAAAGATAAACCTTTATCAAAACTTGGTGACTTTTCTAATGCCGATTGTAGCAAATTAAGTCATAAAACAAGTATTCGATAACCAAATTCCTAGTCTATGGGTTAATGGGGAAAATGAAAAAAATCCATAACAATGGACTAATCCAAAAGGGACAAGGGTAGAGATCGAAAGCAATGTTTTTTTTTACCAATTTTTAGTTTTCTAGAAATTTTGTTCAAAATTGGAAAAGGGGGCAACTTGGTAGGTCATTCGAATGGTGGGAAAAACCTCAAATTTTGTCAAGGAAACAAAATAGATAACCTTCCTTCCAATGATATTGCATGGAAATTGTAATATAACTTTTGAAACAAAATAAGAAGAGATTCAAACCCTTTTGGCCACTAAAATTAAATCATTTGAGTGACTAACATGGATTTTTTGCTACAATGATTCATTCATAGTTCACTTAATGAATATTTGAAGTGTTTCCAGTATCATGTTCCATTTCCATATTTTCTTGAGTGTTCATAGTCTAATTCATAGTTTCTTACTTGGTAGGAAGTTTGCACTTGTACTTGGAGCAACAGCTTGTGGAGCATGTTTTAAGGTTTTTGCCATCTAGTTTGAGGCCTAAGATTTCATTCAATGTCATATTGAGAAACATTTGAGAACTTGTATTTTGATTATCTTTATTGTTCATTTCCCATTTACTTATACTACTTTAGCACTTGTACATACAACAATAGTTAGTGGAATGTATTCAAGTATTTTTTTCATCCATTTTAGAGCCTCAGATTTCATTGTCATGCTGTTCAACGTTTTAGCACTTGTCTTTCCATTCACTTTCTTTTCCATTTTCCATTTCTTTATATTACTCTCAGTTCATCCCAAACATTTGGTTGGTGATAGAACCAAGATTTAACAAGCTGTATTTTGGATTTTCTTTTCTAGTAAATCACGTTTCATTTCCTATGATATAAAATAACTTATACCAAAATTTGTCTCTGTCCTTAACTGAATTGGTTTATGTATATAAGTCTCTATTTAGGTACAATGCTACCTAATTTAGATCTACCATAAAATATGTAAACATGAATTCTGGCACTACCACATCAATATTTTAGGGGAAGTTGCCTTTAGGTTTTGACTAGAATTGGCAATATTCGCCTTCAAAAGAGCTTTAGTGCACAATACCACATCATGGTAATTTGGCTACAACAAGCATATCGACTAAGTAAATATTGGGTAGCTAACTTAAGTCTATTGTACTTTATATTGGAAGGTTGTATTTCTAGAAACATTCTAATTATGTTACTATCTTGTTGTTTGCTATGAAGACAATAACCTAGTTTCCAGGCATGCCATTCGACCAAATCAAGGTGACGAGAAGCCTTCAAATCTCACAAATCTTCCTTACAATGAGAAAGTTAAAGTTCATTGTCTATAATCCATAAGGTATGTTTGTCACAAGGGGATACTTTTACTGTAAATCTTTCCCAAACGCAATGCAATACGTTTAGATTTCAAAGGATACAGTCCATGATTGTATATTAGATAGTTGACACTTATGATACCATATTGGAGTCTTCAACTTTGAATATTCATGGTGTCTATATCCACTGCATATTCCTAGTTACAAGCTTTTAGTACTTTTGGTAATATTGATTGTGGTATTGGTACTAATTGCCATGCCATTCTGGTGCTTCAATTTGAGAGTACAAAAGAATTAGCTAGATAAGTGTCTAGAATTGATGAATCTGAAGATGAATGCTTTGAAGAGATTTCTCTTCACTCCTTGCAAGGAAAAAATAATATATTTTGGATCAATGGCAATATCATAATGCAAGAGGGGATATCTCATGATAATGGTAGATACTATACTTCACATGAAATTTAGGGTGTCTATGTGCAAAACACAATGTTTGTAGAAAATACTCTGCTCATACAAGTCAGAGTTTGGTTTAGAATCTAGAGTATATGACTGCATAATTAGCAAATGTGGTGGGAAGGATGAAGTAGCAAATAATGCAAATTTGGGAGAGACCTCTTGTTCTCAATCCTCTGAAAACATATACAACTGTGTTATTCAGTTGGAAGAGGATAAGTGCAATATAGTTAAGGTTATCTCTAGTGATGATGAATACACATATAATGGTGTGTGCAATGTAGCTTTTCTATTAAAAAATGGACCACTATAAGAAAGTATAGATAACATAATACTTACAGATGTTTTATTTGGATGAATTAAATTCTAGTGTTTACAACAAATAATTTTATGCACTCTTTCAAACCTTAAAAACCTTCTTGGCCAAGGAACACCATCCACAGTGAACACCAATCACTTGCATCATCACTCTTTGAATTTACGGTCCAATATCTAGGAACATTGCCACATGAGTCAATGATGACTGAAAAGTTCAACCATCCACGATTAATGCAAACCCTAGTTTTTCCATAAATGGGCATTGTATATTTAGTATTCAAAGTTCCATGTGGAACTCTAATATAGAAAGAAACAACAAGGCAGTTGGCTTCATAAACCACTCCCCTGTTATAATTAATATCTTCCATGTTCATACACTTATAGGTTAGAAGCATAGGTTAGGGTTAGGTTAGAAGCATATGTTAGGTTTTATTTTGTGTTTCTTTTTAAAATTGAATTCCATGAGTCCCCAATACACCGCCATATGCCAGAGTATGGACCGGCCCATTTTGACTGGTTCGGTCGGTTTTGGCCGGTTCGATCGGTTTTGACCAGTTCTGTACCCAGTTTGGAAAAAAATCCGGTCTGAGGAAATTTTTTTACTGACCGGACTGAACACCCCTGTAAACCGGTCAAACCGGCCGGTTTTTCTAGTTCTGATAACATTACATACTAATGACCCAAGTTCAAAACCCAATGGGAAAAGATCCCTGGGTTATGAGCTTGTCTTGTTTGATGGAAAGACCACATCATTTTTCTGGTCGATACTTCCAAGTATGCAAAAGATGATCAAACTATGAGGAACATAGTTTTTTTATACATGATAAATGGGGTAGAAGTAGAGGTTGGTGCAGATATGTAGTGAGATTTTCCTCCCCTTCTGTATTCATGATTTGACTTTGAAAGAGGCTCAAGCATGCTGACACTTGGATTGCATATATGAATGGAATCCATGGTAGATGTACCTAGGTTCCATCTAAAGCTCTGTCCCTGTATATTGTCCTTTATATCTTTGTTATTGCATTAATGATGTTATTTCTTCCAATGGACTAAAGTTCCAGATGCAACGACATGATGTGCAGTGTCTTCCTTCTGAGGCTTGGAGATGTCATGATTGGGAGGAAGAGCCTGCCTCCTTTTTAAATCTGCTTAGAACAGAAATAAACCTTCTCTTATTCTATAAACTTCTTAGCTAGATTATTCTCTCTTGAGTTAAACCTCCTTTGGATGTGCATTATGTGAAGTTGATTGAAATGATAAATAATGCATTTAGGTTTCTTAGTCAGGGACAATATTATTTTTCCTATAGGGCACCATCCCCTTGTGGATTGAAGGAAGACTAGTTTGGATTCACCCTACACAAAGGTAGTGTTATATCCTCTTGCATTTTATCTATCATTTTATCTATGTAATACTTTGATGACATTAAAGGGAAAACCTACAGTTTATGGTTACTTCTGAATCTATGTTGTACATTGTATTCTTGGAATTTGTGTTTGATCATTGATGAATGTCTATTTGGAATTTGTAACTATTCAAAAAATGCCCATCTTGATGTTTACATAATTATATTTTATTTCTGTAATTAAAAAAAAGAAAATTGTATATATATATATTCTCATGGAATAAATGAATAAATCATGGGAAACCCTCCAAGTTCTTCCCCTCATTTCGTGGATGGTACCTGGGATAAACCATTGGTTATAGTTTTGGAAACCAAACCAATTAGGGACATCAAGCGACGCTCTCAATGTTGACATAGATAGCCAGCCTGGGGACTTGACCCCATGACCTTCTACTTGCAGTTCACAACAATCAACCACTTGAGCTATATATATATATATATATATATATATATTGTGACCCATTTTGGGGTTTTATGTGTCCTGTATGGGATACTTTAATCATTGTAGCACTGTGTCAGGTGAGTTAGATTTAGATAGAATGATTCCAGCCTCTGCCACAGTTGGATTCACTCTCAAATCCTCTTCAAAGTCATGATGTAAGGACCCATATGGATTGAGCGGATATTCACAACTCTACCTATGGAGGTTTCCCATTGATTAATCCCTTTTACCTGTAGCCTCTCCCCTGTGGGAATGACCAGTGGGGGATGAGAGGCCTATTGTGGTTCACAGACAGACAACAACAAGACAACAATGGTTTCCAAATGTGTGTCCTAATGTAGACACATTCTTGGGTGTATGTCAATTCATGATGAATGATATCTTGGCTTGGTCAACCAAAAATCCCTCCTTGCACATGATACGACCCTATATAACACCAAACATGGTACACAATATGTACTTCTTAATATGTAGCAACAATTAAAGTTTATATGTCATTCTCTTTGACTGAGAGTTTCCGCAAGCAATTTAAATTTTACACTGGTCTCTTTTCTTTTGATTTTATCCTTTAGGACATCTCAAAGAGATGGAAATCCTGGGTGTTGTCATAGATTGGAAGGGAGTCCTATTTTGAACAAACTAAATCTGCCATACTGTCCATACCATTGGTCTTGGATAAAAAGTTCCAAAACAGTTTCCATTGGGATTTCTTTTGTTGAATCGAGGTACTTCAATTTTCATTTGCAGGTCATGACTCATATCTTTGTAGTTTACCTAGCTTTCAATTCCACTTTGGTGACATCCAAAATGGTCATAACCATCTCAAACTATTCAAGAAGAAAGAGAAGCAAGAGATGAAAAGATGAAATGAGGTTTCCTGCACTCTTACACATGATATGTCAACTAACTCTCACATTTCCTTTTTTGTTAGTCAAGATAGCATTGTGCCCAAGTGAAAACTGTCTACAAATTATACTTTTAATCCAAACCTGTTTGTTGTTTCTCTTTATGAATTTCTATGTTGTATCATGGTCTGCAGACTGGACAATGTTTCTCTTTTTTATAGAAACACTATAAAATGTGTGTGCATCTAGATTCTGCACAAGTCCAACTTGGTTAGCTTGGATTTTAACCAACTCTATTCTTCTTTCTGTAAGTAAACATAATCAAGCAACTTGATAATTTGATTTCTATAGAATTCAGTTTAGCATTTAGACCTTAGGATGACCTTTAAAACTTTTCGAGTTTCCCTTGCCTATTCCTCTTTTCCTGCTTTAATTCCAAATGCCAGTTTTCCATTACATGGTTCATCCTTTTATAAAATAAGTATGTTTTTGTGCTATGCATTAGCTTTCCTGCAAAAACCACCAGGAATTACAGTTGGCCTCATTTGCTTGCCTCATACAAACCACCTAGACTCGTTAACTCTCTCTCCTGCAAAAATTACTAGGAATTGCAATTGAAATCGGGGTACTTCAATTTTCATTTGTAGGTCATGACTCATATCTTTGTAGTTTACCTAGATTTGAATGCCACTTTGTTGACATACAAAATGGTCGTAACCATCTCAAACTGTTCAAGAAGAAAGAGAAGCAAGAGATGAAAAGATGAAATGAGGTTTCCTACACTCTTACACATGATATGTCAACTAACTCTCACATTTCCTTTTTTGTTAGTCAAGACAGCATTGTGCCCAAGTGAATACTGTCTACAAATTATACTTTTAATCCAAACCTGTATGTTGTTTCTCTTTATGAATTTCTATGTTGTATCATGGTCTGCAGACTGGACAATGTTTCTCTTTTTTATAGAAACACTATAAAATGTGTGTGCATCTGGATTCTGTACAAGTCCAACATGGTTAGCTTGGATTCTAACCAACTATGTTCTTCTTTCTATAAGTAAACATAATCAAGCAACTTGAGAATTTGATTTCTATAGAATTTAGTTTACCATTTAGTCCCTAGGATGACCTTTAAAAATTTTCCAATTTCCCTTGCCTATTCCTCTTTTCCTGCTTTAATTCCAAATGCCAGTTTTCCATTACATGGTTCAGTATTTTATAAAATAAGTATGTTTTTGTGCTATGCATTAGCTTTCCTACAAAAACCACCAGGAATTATAGTTGGCCTCATTTCCTTGCCTCGGACAAACCACCTAGACTCGTTAACTCTCTCTCCTACAAAAATTACTAGGAATTACAATTGCCTGACATGCTTTCCTTGGAAAATCACCTAGACTTATCAACTCTTTCGCATATAACAAGATAAGTGGATAACACAACAAAATGGCCGCATATCTCAATGAAAAGTTATTATGTACACTTGTAAGGAAACCAAATCCGAGTATTCTGTAAAGGAAGTAGTAATATTTTCTGATTCAGCTTCACCTTTAACAAAAGATGATGGCACAATATTTGTGCCAGGATCAAGTGCAAGTTGTTGCAATGCTGGCCATCGTCTTCTTCTAGCCATTGATCCCCTTGCTGAAACAACAAACCATCCATTTTTGCTGTTTATTATTGAAGGCTTTTCATGTGCATCTATCTCTTCCTTTTAAAGGGGAGGGCATCACAAAAGCATACTTTCCCTAGCATTATCTCGAGTACATATGAGATTTTCTCTAGCAATAAAGGTTAGTAGATGTATACAATTTTCCTAGAGTTCTGAATCTACACCTTACATAACATTTAGCCATGTCACTCAGTTCTTTGCAAGATGGCACATAAGAGTAATGGCATGTTCTGTTTCTTGTAATGTGACGAGAGAAGTTTGGGGCCTTTGATGTTTAGTTCTATTCCTACCAAGTGCATTGGCTGGAAGTTCATGGGAATACAGTGCACACAAGATATAATATTTTTCAGAATAAAAGTAGGTCAATGCATTTTCTAGAACTAAAGCACCAGCATCATTTTCTCCAAGATAGTTCACCATTGCTGTTACAACAGCTAGCCCTAAACTTCATAACCCATCACACAGTCTATCGTTATGCCACACAGAGAATGGATCCTCTCTATTTCCCGAGCCTAATGAAATTTCATCTCGTAGGAAGTGACTAAATGTTGACAAGCATGAAAAAAAACTAGCAGACTGCAGCATCTCAGCACCTCCTCTCACACGTGCTATAGATAAACAGATATTCAGGATTACAGCAACTAAATATCTCCAACTATCATGTCAAATCCGACCAATTACACACTGCATAGGAAAATGCTTTTGCAAAATAGGCAACCAAGTATTAGGTGTCAGGAAACCTTTTAAGAGTGTATCAATTACAGCTAAATATAGGTTTGCAACATTGTTGTTTTCAACACAACTGCAAAGAACAGGTAGAAATACCAAACTCATAAGAGAAACATCAGAAAAGACATCTGCCACATTCTGCATATCTGTCTTTGATTCTCTGCTTTCCTGGTACTCTTATTTTGAGAATGAATAAATTCTAATGATGTCAGAAGCACTGCCAGGAGACATCTAAGAATTGTTTGAAGTCTGTCTGGAATAAATGATTTTATATCCATCAATAATTTTAGGCTTGTGATCACTGCTCTGATCACTTTTGCATAGAGTGGCCAAGCATGCATTCTCTTTGTTGTTGACATTATATGGCTGCACATCCACCTCACAAAAATAAAAATAAATTGGGCCTGTGTTATGAGAAAATTTAGCATGTAATTTGTTGGATCACCAAGAGGGCCTAACAACTGCATTGATGTCAATAGATAATTACAAAGATATTCAACACACAACCCTATAGATTCTTTTGAGAAGGATGCATTTAGGGTTATTGAACCTAAATTTGTCCCTTCTTCAAGAATAAATGATATGAGGTACTGCAAACAAAAATATAAGCACCAAAACAAACTGATCCAGAAAGGCTATAAAACATAAACAAGGAAAGTAGGTATTCTTATGGTCTAGAAACATAACAAGCATAGAAATTGTTTTGGATAAGTATGATAGCTATCAAGCATGAATGAACTTACAAATTTTTTGTTAAACATTCACAAATCTAACATAGTCATCCATGCTTTTAATGCATTCAATTGAAAATCTGCAAGACAAGAGGCCCTATTTGCATGGCTCAATATTTCTAGTGTCTTTTCTGTTGCAGCTGTGAGTCCTTTGTCATCTGAGTGAGGCCACCAATCTATACCCAATTCTATTTTAAGGGCTTTGGTATCATAAATATACTTATTTTCACATAATGGATGAAGCTCTTTTAAACGGAAATGTTTAACAGTCTGCAAAATTGAATCTATCTCCAACTTTATGAGGTGCTCTGAAACTCTCTAAAAGGAAAGTGGAGGAATTTTTCGACCTTCTCACTCCCCTTGAAGATGATAATATAAATCATTTACAATCAAAGCATGGATTTCCATACCATAGCTTCCAATCAAACATAGATTATTCTTCAGCTTTCAAATACACAACATTATATATAGAGATTACCAAGAATACTATCAAACTTTCATATAGCTAAAGAAGATATGCTACACAATACTAAGGAAAAATGAAGCAGATGGCAACATTGAGATAGGTGAACATAATAATTTTTCAGCATATTACAGTAGGTACATGCCAACATACAACACACAGAATGCAACTGCAAAAGCCCATCCTGTCCTTCAGCACTCATATATGATTTCAATATTAAAAGTGAACATGGAATGCAAACACAATTCTGAACATTAAATTTTTGTATGCTTCCCTTCTAAATCCCGATGTACAAAACCATGCATATTAACAATCAATATAAGAAAAAGGAGAGATCACTACATATTCTTTGGATCATTGCTAGTGATAATTCGCCACTCTTCATATTCCAATGCATGAAAGCATATTTTCATAGTCATGCTTCCCACAAGATCATCCCATTTTCTCTCAATTAGGTTCAATATAGCCTCAGCTTGTTCTGGAGTAGTTAGATATGTTACTATAGCCCAAATATTCCCCAAGGAGAAAAACCTAAAATCCATGTGAGCAAGCGGAAGGTTCCCAATTAGGAATCCTCCTTGATCAGGCATCCAATTAACAAGCCATGATGGAATTTTCTCTAGATAAATATTGAACTTGTTGATAGCATCAAGGGTATATTATTTTGTCTTGTATCTATAAATTTCATTGAGCTTTATAGTATCAATCCAATAATAATACTCTCCGATATGAAAATCCAGTGCACTTATCCTGCTATTTACAACCCTCAGTAAGTTCTTTGGTCCATCATCAACAATCATTATTTCTCATGCACAACGAAGAGCAGAGTAGAATAAAGCCTGCAATGCAACAATATGAAAATTAGTTTCATAATTTGTGATTTAGGAACACTAGACATTAGTAGATTGGAAAAATAAATGCCACATATACAAGAACAATAAATCAATCCTCAATTGTCAATACATTGCATACCTTCAAATAGGTGAAATGGATAATCAGACAAAGCATGAAGACTTTAAAGAAACTCAAACTAGGAAATGAATCATGAGAACTTCATAGTATCATTGTTGAATAAAACATCAGTGTTGCTATTATGAGGCTCTATGACAGCTATATGAAAACTTCCCACATCTTGGAGGTTTTATCACTTCATCGGGAGCACTTATTGGGTTAACCAGGGCTGCCCCCTATCCTTGAAATTATTTAGATTTACATTGATGCAGTTTGGATTTAAACCGATGGACTAGAAAAAAGAGATACACCTCTAGAAGAACACCCATGCTGGTAATGGTTTCTTTTTACACCATGTCCTAACTACACTACTATTGTTTGCATATGATATGGTCCCTTTGGGGGAACCCTCTCTATCGGCCACGAGAACCTAGAATAAAAGAGTTTCCTGAGAGTGATGGATATTATTGTTGTGGCTGTGAAAGTGTGGGGTTCAATCCCTTTTAACCAATTTGTCATCTTCTCCACCTTTTCAAGCACCAGAAATTCAATTCTTTAGGAAATTGAATTTCACTTCAATTCTGGCTCTATTGCATACCCACAACACAAATTGCAATTGAAGGTATGGATGACCAGATTTTTTTGTGTAATTTCATGATAAATTTTCATTTTTTCTATGTTATCTTGGCATTTGGTTAGACTCTTCCCAATTCCATTTTAATTCATTTGTATTTGTTGTATACATGATTTAGGTCTCAGTTTTGCTCTGTCGATCATTGATCATCCATTGTAGTTTGTGAAGTGTTCCTCAGTTTCCATATTTCTTTGTGTAAAGCAGTGGGAATTCTATAATTTTTTTATTTTTTTTTGGTTGGAATACTAACCCTAATTATGAAATATTTAGGCCTTACTGAAGAGGAATTGCTAGTATTTTTTGGTTGTATTAAATACCTCTTGGCATACAAAGTTCAAACTAACCAAGCTCTTGTTTACAACAAGTTTTACCAAGTAAGTAAACCTACTTGACCCACAAATCAAGACCCATTCACAACCTAGACTACATTTTTACTGTATCTAGGCTCTGTGATCTCTATGCTCTTCTTCACCATTAGTGTTGTTTTCTCTCTCTCCTTGTTTCTTCTATGTGAAACCTCCAAAACCCATTTCATGTACCATTCCCTTTTCTTTTTGCATTTCTCATTTCTCATTTTTGGTAACATAGTATTACATCTGTAGGCATTGTTGTAGGAAAACCAAGGTGGATGTGCAATCTATCAGAATGGAAACTAATAGTTTCCATATGCAAGTGTTTAGAATCTTGCTATTTCAAATGTGTTGATTCTGGATGAGAAAACATAATAATATTTAAATGTATGTCAATAGGAATGATAGGAAAAACATATGACAAATTATACACAAAACAATAAAGGTGAAACAATATTTTAGGGCCAATGATGAAATTTATTGTGTTAATATTGCTCATCTTCCTGATTCTTAAAGGGTTCTAGCTCAATGGAAGAGCGCCTACTTATAAGCAGGAGGTCAGTGGTTTGATTCCTCCATGATCTAATGATATTGCAATGTATTTCTAAAGGTAAAAAATGTAGTAGTGCAATATTGATGCAATATTAGACGCAACACTAAATGCAAAAGAGGATGTAAAAGTAGACGTCACACAAAACACAAAAGTAAATGCAGAAGAGGACCTTATGTCAGACACAAATGTGGACATAAAAATGGATGTTACACTAATCGCAAAGTTGGATGCAAAAAGAGACTCAACACTAGAAACAATTAATGACTCAAAACTAGATGCAATACTAGGCCCAAAACTAGACGCATCAGTAGATGCAAAAGTGGACTCCTAACTAGACGTAAAATTGGACATTAAATTGGGCACAAAATATGGTGTATCGATAGACATAAAAACAAGAGTAACACCAGGTGCAAAACTGGAGGAAACACTTGGCGCAAACAAAAACTTAATATGAGACACAATATTGGATGCAAGATGGGACGAAACATTGGATGTAAAACTAGACGTAATATTGAATGCAAGATGGGATGCAACATTGGACACAAAATTGGATGTAATATTAGATACAAAAATGGTTGTAAAACCAGTCACAACACTAGGCGCAGCACTGGGTGCAACATTGGACTCAAACATAGATGCAAAAAAAGACATCAACCAGGATGCAACACTAGGTGCAAACCTAGATGCAAAATATGACGTAAAACGAGATGAAACATCAGACACAAACATGGATACAAAAAAATATGTAAAACAAGATGCAAATTAGATGCAAAAGGGGATGCAACATTATAAGTAAAATTGGATGCAAAACTAGATGCAAAACAAGATGCAATATTGGGCCCAAAATTGGATGCAAAGCTAGATGTAATGCTAGATGCAAAATTGGACACATAATTTGATGCAAAACATGGTGCAAGACTCGATGAAAAACTAGGAGTAAAATAAGACGCAACATTGGATGCAAAACTAAGCGTCAAACTAGGTGCAAAAAAGGATGTAATAAAGGACGCAAAAAAAGATGCAAAATTGGGCGCATAGTAAGGGCATAACAAAAGATGCAAAAAATTGGGCGCAAAAATGGAGACAAAAATGGATGTTAAAAAGGACGGGAAAAAATATGCAATGGACGGTTTTTTATGAAATTGTACAATAGCACCAGGTTTAGTGCTGAATTGTTCACCAAAATTGGGAAAAAATTACACTAAAATCTGGCGCTAAATATGACGCTAAATCTAGTTTTTGTTGTAGTGTCATCTTCTTACTTCTTTATTGGAACAACTTCATGAAGCTCAAGTGGTGATGGGGAAGTTGATCTTGTTTCTTCTTCATCTGCTACAAGGTATTCATTTTCATGTTTAATAGAAATTTCAATTGCAGCAAAATTTTGAAATCTGATATCTATGTCACCAACATAGATTTGTGAGCACCCATCAGTAGGTACTCCTTCATAGTTCAAGCATCCATCAGTAGATGCTCTTTGTTTCATTTCCAAGGTAGAATGTGTCTCAAAATGATCTTCAGTATTTTCAATAGAAACTTATTCATACTCATGTGATGTCTCTTCATCTTTTTCAGAGTCACTTGGGAGTGAATTTATATCCTCTTCATGTACTACTTCTTCTACTTCACCTATTTCAGAACTAGGTAGTTCATGGGTCTCCTCCTTTTGCTCCTTCAAGCAAGCTCATGAATTTTTCCCCTTGGTTTTATTAAGATCAATATATTTTATCCAACCTTGGATAGTCAACAATTCAAATCATTTCATAATATTATTGGTTATGTCTTCAATTATAGGTTCCATGATTTTTATATGCTCCTCACCATCATATGAGGTTCCCTTTTCATCCCTAGTCATTGTTTCCTCTTCAACAAAATCCCTTTTGGGTTTCAATATCTAATGGAAGTCCCTGAATTATTGTCCTCATAAATATAATACCACATAAGGTGCAAAGATTATGATCTGATACCACTATAATGTCCCTTTTTGGAATTTTATTAAATGACCAATTTTTTCACTTTTTTTCCCTATTTTGACCTTTGACTAGTTTTGATGTCTAGATCTCCAAATTGGTCCAAATGATCCAAAATATTCATAGAAGGTATATGAATTATATTAATGTTTGAACATGATTTTCAGGGAATATTTATGAACCTCTAAATTCTTCTACAAACTTTTTTAAGATTCTAGTAGAGGTAGGAATTTTGACTAGTAATTTGGGGTTCTAATTCCCCCACAATGATTATTGAAAATGGATTTCCAAATGCACTCAAGACAAATAAAATTTTTGAATGGAATAAGGGGACATGTAAAGGACATCAATATTAAATAATATGCATCACCATTAAAATTTTAATTTCTACTATAACTCCCTTAAATTAGATGCAAAAAGACTAGTTTCAACCTTGGGGGAAATGATAGGAAAACTTCTCCAAAATGATATGAAACTCAAAAAAATAACTTCAAATGGTTATTTAATGAACATTGAACTCACATAATCCATCAATAAAATTCCATTCATCTATAAACCATCAGTATTTTACTTATTCATTCGAATCTATCAACATTATATTGGTTCACGACAAGGTAGTGGGGAAATCACACAGTTTCTTCATTGTTTAACATTTATACATGAAATATTTTGGGTATTTCGAGTTGAGAGTCTCATGAAATTTTAAATACAGAAATAAATTTCCATTAGTACATAAACCATCAGTATTTTAACTATCCATTCTTATCCATCAACATTACATTGGTTCACAACAAGATAGTGGGGAATGGCACTATTTCTTCATTGATTAACATTTTTACATGAAATATTTCAGTATTTAGACCTGAGAGTATTATGAAATTGAAATAAATAGAATTTAAATCAGAAAATAAAAGTAATGGTTCATTATAAGCTTCCCCAAAGAGATCAATAGCTCTCCCAAAGCGCAATCCCTCCATGCGCAAGAATATGCAATAAAAACTGGAAATGGTTGAGAGAAAGTGATGCAATAGAAGGAAACATGAGATGAACTGTAGCTTACACTTGCAAATAAAAATCCAGTACATCTCCATGAAAGAGATGAGTGGCATCTCCAAACACCAACTTGTATGGGAATATTTCACCCTCGAAATTGGCTAAGGCATGAAACTAGTTATCCACTAGCTCTCTCCATTTACAAATGCAATTTTATCAAATGATAAAAATATGTTATATTGGTTGATTAATGTATTTTATAAACATATTTATCCTTTTAAGGTTACCAATTCATCTACAAACACAATCCAATTTGAATTAGAGTGTGTTCTCAATATTTTCCATGTGTCATCCCTTTCCTAGCCTTCCATATTCCCCCAATTTGAGTAGGAACCGGTTGAGCTTCCCCAACTCACATGAGCGCCCTCTTGGATGCTCTATTTCAACCTGACATGTAAGATATGCCATATGTCAGCCTTCATATATGATTTTTGTCATAGCTTTCATAGCATATTCATCATTGTTTTCATAGAGATAGGGAATCTATCCAAGTGTCTCACTAGCTCCAAAATGACTCTTCCTCTCCCATGAAAGTTACATTTCATTCAAAATTAGACCTATGATGCATATCTCCAAGTGTTTTATCTTTATAAATCATCCAATTAAATTTAGGCTTCCCATAGATTCCAAATTGCAAGAGGAGGATGCCTTGTGGCATTGTAGCACCCCAGTTTTGACCCCAATGCATTAAATATACATGATACATATATTGTAAATAATCATGGTGCAGAGCGAAAGGACAAGGCCCCACCATCAATTGGTTATGTTATATTCCGGATTGAAATTGTCACCGATGGTATATCAGGGCATGTGGCATACATGTTAAGGTGTGGAATCATGTAGCTATGCATTTTAATTAAATAACCCAACCAGCTATGTTCACTGCAACTAAATTGAGAAGGGGCATGATTCTCATAAGGATAAGGAAGAGGAATGTTGAACATTGAGTCACGGGGGAAGAACCATGTGTCACCACTCTCTTTTTCTCACCACCACCTTAGTTATTCCATTTTTAGTTGGGGGCAGCGATTTGTTGGAAAAAATACCACTACTATGCCCACACCTACACTCTCTCCACGACGTGCCTTTTGAGTTGTGGATGGATTGCCCACTAACCAAGATCATGAGTCTGTTCATTTCCCTCATGAGGAGAGAATATAAAATGGGGCCGCAATTCATTAATGGGGGTTCGCCATTTATTTCACACACTGCCTTGCTAATCGGAGAAACGTTCTTCCTCCTCTTCACATAGAGAGTTTGTATCTTTCTACCATTTCTATATTGTGCAACGTTCTATTTACTCCACCGTGGAATCATGGTCATGATTTTTTTTGGGGATTCACAGTTTTGGTTGGGTACATCCTTTCCCCTCATGCAAAGATTGAGAATTGGTTCCTTTCACATTTTTAGCCTGTGCAATTTATCCAGCAGTTGGATTGAGGATCAGGTGCTGTGGGATCATAGTCATTTGTGGGCTGCTGTTTACCCACATTTTACTTGGTTGTGTTTTCCCTTTCTGTGGTGGTATAGTTTGAAGAATTGTCGAGAGTTCCTACATTCTAGTCGATTGTGTTTTTCCCCTGTAAAATCTTGAATAGCTATTTGGTTTCTTACATGCAATGGTTTTGTCCTCGGACTGCATTGGAGTGGTGAATGAGGTCCTAAGGTGCTTGATAAACCTGGTGGGTTGAGAACCACACAGACAAAGCTACTGAGTTGGATTTCTTCTCTACAACCCCTGAATAACACTAGAAGGAAGATCAGGGTTTGAGGGACTGTGTTGCAGAGAAGGGACTAATTCCTTATGTTGGGTGTGTGTGGGTGTCTTGGAGGTCAGGATAGTTCTGGTGTAGGTGTCCCTAGCTCTGTAATGAGCTCACCGGCTTAGTATTTGGCCTTTCCTAGATCCTGGATGGCCTGATAAAACCAACTTTGTTTCCTTGGCTGATCTGTTGTTCACCTGATAAACCCAACTGTGTTGGCTTGGCGGAATTGTGTACCCTTGGGGTGTTGTTATCCTTTGCTATGTGTAAGCCTGTTAGTTCCTTATTCCTTGGGGAATCATGCCCGGCTTGGGGGTGGCAGTGTTGCTGAGAGATTAAAGAGCACACGAGCTTATGGTTGGGTGGAACGTTGCAGCGACGTAGCTGGTTGCGAAACAAGCTCTTATTAAGATAAGTATTCTTGCCTAACTTGTGTCTGCAATTATGTTTACCATTGACGAATGATGATATACATGTTAAATGTTGATCTGTATATGCATGAGTATTGATTGATATGTTTTGACTCCATTGTGTATATGAATGATTATGTCTTGTAATATGTTTTATGTTTTAAGTATCATGCTTCAGCGTTACATATATGTATGTTCATGTTCGTTGGGCTAGATGCCTGGATGATTTGATGTATTGTAGCATCCTCTTCGCCGCTCAGAGGGTCGAGGACGTTACAGTATGGTATCAAAGCCCTGGTTGTAGCATGGGTCTGAATGGGCCATGAAGATGAAGTGACAGAGCTTATGTTGTAGCAGTTAGGCCTTAGAGGGCCATGAAAGAATAGTTAATGGAGGTAGGTTGCCTACTACCCAGAAGAAACTAGGAGAAATGGTGAATCACAGGAAAATTCATAAATTTTTCCAAGTGCCAGAATTTTCGGCTCATCAGAACACTTAGTGAGAAGTTATTTTGATGCAGCGGAAGAATTAGTCTGAAGACCACTCGACACCGAGGAATTTTGGAAAAAAATGGTGAAGTAATGGAATCATCGACGATCGACAATGATTAGTTGATCTCATCGTCGACTCTTGGCTGATCATTTTGCCGATGCGGTAAAAGTTTGGCGACTACATCGAAAGGAATTAGTGGTTCAAGAGCTACTGTTGTGGAAGCCTAGTTCACTAATCCTCCAACGGTTACAGGTTCCACTTGCCGATGCCGTTTCAGCCTCCGATCGGGAATTGTTAGTTGATTGAAGAGGAGCTGCGTTTGAAAATTGGAGATCTCGACGTTGAAGCGGCAACGGATAGGGGAAGATGGAGCTGACAGAGTCGGTGGAAAAGAAGACTGAAGAGGAAAAATTTGAAATTTTTTCTAAGTCAGAGAATCATCGGTCATCGGCGATTATTAGTGGATGACATCACCGATGGACATCAGAAGAAGTTATATGCTCTTGCATCATCATTGCGGATGGCTAGATGACTATGCTTCTGACAGGTAGCCTCCGACCGTCAATGGCACATAGGAAATTCGTTCTGACAGCCGACATAGCAGAAAAGTTCCTGAAATTTTTCTAAGGAATGGGATCATCGACGAACGTAGGAGAATATCCATTGACATCGTCGATAAATAGCTAAAGGAAGAGCCGATGTGGCAGAAGCCAAGGCAAGAAGGAAATTTGAAAAATTTCTCTAAGGCACGAGATCATCGGCCATTGAGAAATGTTAGTTGTACGTGTCACTGATGAATAAATTAGTGGATCGGATCGTCGATCGAAAAAGGGTCGATGAAGGTGAACCGCAGTTGAGGCTTCCTAGTCAGCTATCCATTTGATGCCGTAAGGGAATAGCCACTCTGACAGAGTCATGAGATGCGGAAGATAGAGAAAGATCAAGAGCCTCCATTGGGGAAGTTGAAAGGACTAACTTCCCGACGCCCAGTACGTCTGACCTCCGATGCAACGGATTAGTGGGTTTCCCCACCGATGAAGTTCAGAATGTTAGACTATTATGGACCCGATTAGAAGAAAATTGTGAAGAGTATAAGAGCATCAGAAAATTATTAAGGACCAGGCTACCAATCGCAAGGAATTAAGGGATTGTAAATCCGTCATTGTGGCAGTCTAAAGCACTATCCACCCGATGGATGGTAGGTTCAGTAGCCGATAGATGTCTGCAGAAAACCATAGTAAGATTACCTTTTTCCGTTGTAGCTACTCAAAGGACTGTGCACCCGATGAATAGTTAGTTTTCTCGCTGATGCAGATCGAAAGTTTAGTTGGTTTGCCACCGAAACGACGGAACGAAATAAGCAAACAAACCGTCGATAAACTAGGTGTTTTGACCACCCAAGTATCGGAAAGATAGTTGAGAGAAGGTCCGATTGGGCCTAAATAAATTTGGGATTTTTGAAGGATTCTATCAGTAATTTTTCAAACAGTTTTTTACTGTCTTTTAGTAGGTTTTCAGCAGATTTCAGTAGATTATTAGCAGTCACAGGGCTGAAAAGAAAGAGAGAAAAACTATGTGTTTTAAGAAAAATTGTGTTTTATGAATTTCTAGAAGAGGAAGGTAAGTAGTTTTGGTTTTATATTAATGATATGCATCTAACAGTTTGTTACTAACACATTGTAGAATTAGAGACAACTTCCAAGAGAAGTACTCCAGAAAGAATAGTGTAGTAAAGAAAGAGGTGGTTCGGTCATGAGAACCCATGATGGGTATGATGCTCGGGATTCTTACAAGCAAGCTGAAGATTCCATGGGAGAAAATGTTCGTAATGGAAATGATGACATATATTCTAATGGAAGGAGATTCCAAGGGACACCATCCGAGGTTGTAGCCACCATGAGAAGCTTGGTTAAATCCCAGGAAGAGCAGCATCAGTTGAATGCTGCCATATTGCAGAGTTTGACAAACTTGCAAAAAAAGATAGATTCTGGACGAGGTACATCAAGACTAGAAGGCATTAAGAGCATCACTAGGAGGAGGATAAGGACTTCCAGTGGATCATCTAACTCTGAAGAATCCAGTGGAGATACAAGTTCATCTTCTCATAAAAGGAAAAGAAGGAGACACCATAGGGATCACTCTCAAGATGAATTTAGGAAAGCTAAACCTCCTACATTTGATGGTGAGATAAAGACGGGACAAGAAGTTGAAGCTTGGCTTCTTGGGATAAACAAATACTTTCAAGTGCATAATTATTCAAGAAACATGAAGGCATGAGTTTCCATATTCAATCTGAATGGAAGAGCATCCATTTGGTGAGAACACTTCAAGAAAGTAAAGAAGATTAGTGAAAGGAGACTAAAGTGGAAACTGTTCAAGAAGTATTGCAGGGAGAAATACCTCTCTGACAGGTATTATGATGATAAGATTAAGGAGTTCCATGATCCAAGATTAGGACAGCAGAGCATGGACGAATATGCAAATAAATTCTTGGAATTGTTGAGGTATGTCCAGTACATCAGAGATGAAAAATTTAAGATCCAGTGGTTTCTGAATGAATTGCCTCAAGCCTATAAAGATAGAATTGAGTTTTATGAACCTAGGAGCCTTAAAGAAGAAATAAGGAAGGCTAATTATTGTTATGAACAAAGAAAAGGTAAACCTGATTACCATAAGGCATGGAAGGACAAGAAGAAGGAGAAGTTTGACCAAAGGATGAAAGGTTTCAAACCTTCTAGATTCAGGAATCAGCAGAAGTAGCCATCCCAAGCTGCGAGTAATCCAATTGGAGTGCTGGGTGGAAAGCCTAAAGAGCCACATCAAAATAAAGGTCCACTCAAATGTTGGAAATGTGAAGGACCTCACTTGCGCAGATATTTTCCACTTGAGAATGAAAGTGCATGACTAGCTTATAACATTCATGGAGCAAAAACAGTGGGTCAAGTAGCCAAAGCAGTCCCTAGAATTTATGCAGCACTGGAGGATCGCCAGGAAAATCATCAGTCAACTGTGGTTGAAGTTGCAGGTAAGATTGTTGAACAATCTATTTCTATTTTGGTTGACCCTAGTTCTACTCATATTTACATTACTCCTAGAGTAGTGGAGATTTGTGCTATTAAGAAGGACAAGCATAGGAAACCTTGGTTAGTTCAACTGGCCACTGGGACTAAGAGAAAGGTCAGTGAATTGGTACAGAAGTTTCCATTGGTTATGAATGGATTGATCACCTGTGTAGATCTGAATGTTCTATCGCTTGGTTCCTATGATGTTCTCATTGGAATGGATTGGTTAGAAGCTCACCGAGTGAAGCTTGATTGTTATAACAATACTTTTGAATTCATGGATAAAGAAGGAAACCCAGTAGTGGTGAAAGGTATTCTGAAGGTAATTTCAGTAAGATAGGTTTTAGCAATGTAGTTGAAGAAGTTCTGTAGGAAAGGTTTCCAGTTGTATGCAGCTCATATTCTGGAACCAATAGGAGATGAGACTCCTAGGTTGGAGGACTATCCGGTGTTACAGGAATTCAACGATGTGTTTCCTGATGAAATTCCAGGGCTTCCTCCAAAGAGGGACATTGATTTCACCATTGAACTTGTGCCAGGAACAACACCAATTTCCAAGACACCCTATAGGATGAGTACACCGGAGATGTGAGAGTTGAAGATGCAACTGCAAGAGTTGTTGGAAAAGAAGTATATCTGATCGAGTGTGTCTCCTTGGGGAGCATCGGCTCTGTTTGTGAAGAAGAAAGATGGTACACTCAGGTTATGTATTGATTACAGATAGTTGAACAAGGTTACTATGAAGAATAAATACCCTTTGCCTAGGATTGATGACCTCTTTGATCAAATGAGAGGAGCAAAGGTATTTTCCAAGATTGACTTGAGGTCTGGTTACCATCAGGTGAGAATCAAGGATGAAGACATTCATAAGACATCCTTCATGACAAGGTATGGACATTATGAGTTTGTAGTGGTACCATTTGGTCTCACAAATGCACCACCTACATTTATGTTCCTTATGAACAACATCTTTAGCAAGTATTTGGACAAGTTTGTTCTTGTTTTCCTTGATGGCATTCTTGTTTATTGTAAGAACGAGGAAGAACATGAAGAGCATTTGAGACTGACATTACAAGTGCTCAGAGAACATCAGCTATATGAAAAACTGAGAAAGTATGACTTCTACAAAGATAGAATTCAGTATTTGGGTCACATTATCTCAGAAGAGGGTATATCAGTAGACCCTGAGAAGATTGAAGCCATTATGAATTGGCCTACTCCAAGAAATGTGACAGATGTAAGATCTTTTCTAGGTCTTGCAAGATACTACAGGAGATTCATTGAGGGATTTTCCAAGGTTTCACATGCCATCACTTCTTTGCAAAAGAAGGGGATAAAGTTCGAATGGACTTCGAAGTGTGAAGAGAGCTTCCAGTAGTTGAAGAATATTCTCACCAGTGAAACAGTATTGAAAGTTGCAGATCCAGAGAAGGATTTTGTGGTATTTACCAATGCATGCAGAAAAGGTCTTGGAGGAGTCCTTATGCAGGACAACCATGTGATATGTTATGAGTCAAAAAGCTGAAGGAGCATGAGAAGAACTATGCCACTCATGATCTAGAGCTTGCAGCCATAGTACATGCCCTCAAGATGTGGAGGCATTACTTGATGGGTAGAATATTTGAGCTCAGAACAGACCATTGTGGTCTGAAGTATTTGTCTGATCAACCTACTTTGAATGCTAGGCAAGTAAGATCGCAGAAATTTTTATGTGATTTTGATTTTGAAATCAAGCACATAAAGGGAAAAGAGAACAAGGTAGTTGATGCACTCAGCGGGAAGGTACATGAAAAGCATGTGGCATCTCTTAGTATTTTCCAATCAGATTTGAGGCAGCAGATTGTTAATCATGTTGCCAGAGATGAATTGTATGAGCAGGTAAAAGAAAAATTGCAGCAGCAAAGTCTTGAGAAGAGGTATGAGGGATATAAATTGGAAGAAGATGGACTTCTTACTTATAAAGGCAGAATTTATATTCCGAGTGTAGCATATTTGAGGAGAGTTGTTATGGATGAAATCCTTCAAGCTCTGTATTCTGGTCACCCAGGATATCAAAAGACAACTGCTACAGATAGAATGCAGTACTTTTGGCCAGGAATGAAAAAGGACATGGCTGAATACATTTCAAGGTGCATGAAATGTCAACAGGTAAATCTTGAGCATCAACATCTAGCGGGTCTGTTGCAGCCTTTGTCAGTCCCATAATGGAAATGGGAAGTTATTTCCATGGATTTTATTATAAGATTGCCGATGACTTGGAGACACCATGTTTCCATCATGGTTGTGGTAGACAAGTTGACAAAGGAAGCACATTTTATACTGGTTAATTCTACACATAATACTGATGACATTGCAAAAATATTCATGAAGGATATTTTCAAATTGCATGGATTGACGAAGGCAATAGTCTCTGATGGAGATGTCAAGTTCACTTCCAATTTTTGGAAGGGGTTGTTTGCAGAGTTGGGTACAAAGATAAACTTTAGCACTGCATACTAGGCAGACAGAGAGAGTTAATCAGGTGCTTGAAGATATGCTTCGCATGTATGTGATGGAAAAACTGACCAAGTGGGAAGATTACTTACACTTGGTATAGTTTTCTTATAACAATGGACAGTAGGCATCCTTGGGGATGAGTTCGCATGAAGGTTTGTATGGAAGAAGGTGTAGGACACCAGTGACTTGGGATAACCCAATGAACAGAGTTGTGCTTGGACAAGAATTGCTCAAGGAAATGGAGCAAGAGGATGTAAAGATTAGGCAGAATCTGAAAGCAGCACAGGATAGACAGAAAAGATATGTAGATAAGCAGAGGATGAATAAAGAATTTGATGTTGGGGATCATGTTTACCTCGGAGTGAAAGAAAAGAAAAGTTCCTTGAAGCTTGGAAGTTGTGCCAAGCTGTCACCTAGATATTGTGGGTCGTTTGAAGTGCTTGAAAGAATAGGGCCTGTTGCATATAGAATTGCATTGCTTACTAGTACTAGAGCTCATAATGTTTTTCATGTTTCTTTGCTTAAGAAATATGTACATGATCCTAACCATGTGATAAGTTGGGATGTGATTCAGGTCAAACCCGAGGGAGAGTTCCAAATTGAGCCAATGCGCATCCTCGACAGGAAGGTTACAATGCTCTGGAACCGATTCATAGGGAAGGTAAAGGTGCAATGGGATCATTACAGACCTGAAGAGGCTACATGGGAGCCGGAGGATGCCATGCGATT
This sequence comes from Pseudotsuga menziesii, assembly GCA_001517045.1. NCBI lineage: Eukaryota > Viridiplantae > Streptophyta > Pinopsida > Pinales > Pinaceae > Pseudotsuga > Pseudotsuga menziesii. The sequence continues at coordinate 112,981 of LPNX010664756.1, forward strand.
GGCACATCCATTTTTTTTCAATTTATCGGAACACTGAAGCAGTACCAGTGTAGCATTTTGTTCAAAATTTGTAAAGCACTGAGGACAGTGCTATTTAAGGGGGAGGGGAATGTAACACCCCGGTTTTGACCCCAATGCATTAAATATACATGATACATATATTGTAAATAATAATGGTGTGGATCGAAAGGCCAAGGCCCCACCATCGATTGGTTATGTTATGTTTCAGATTGAAATTATCACTAATGGTATATCGGGGCATGCAACATACATGTTAAGTTGTGGCATCATGTAGCTATGCATTTTAATTAAATAACCCAACCAGCTATGTTCACTACAACTAAATTGAGAAGGGGCATGATTCTCATAAGGATAAGGAAGGGGAATGTTAAACATTGAGTCATGGGGGAAGAGACATGTGTCACCACTCTCTTTTTCTCACCACCACCTTAGTTATTCCGTTGTTAGTTGGGGGCAGTGATTTGATGGAAAAAAGACCACTACTACGCCCATGTCTGCACTCTCTCTAAGACGTTCCTTTTGGGTTACGGATGGCCTGCCCACTAACCAGGATCATGAGTCTATTCATTTCCTTCACGAGGAGCAAAGCTAAAAGGGGGCTGCAATTCATTGATGGGGGTTCTCCATTCCTTTCACACACCACCTTGCTAATCAGAGAAACATTCTTCCTCCTATTCATGTAGAGAGTTTGTATCTTTCTACCCTTGCCAGACTGTGTAGCATTCTATTTACTCCACCGTGGAATCATGGTCATGATTTTTTTATGGGATTCATAGTTTTGGTTGGACGCGTCCTTTCCCCTCACACACAGATTGAGAATCGGTTCCTTTCACATTTTCGGCCTATGCAATTTCTCCAGCGGTTGCATTGAGGATCGGGTGTTGTGGGATCATAGTCATTTGTGGGCTGTTGTTTACCCATGTTTTACTTGGTTGTGTTTTCCCTTTCTATGGTGGTATCATTTGAAGAATTGATGAGAGTTCCTGTGTTCTGGTCGATTGTGTTTTTCCCCTCTAAAATATTGAATAGTTGTTTGGCTGCTTACATGCAACGCTTTTGTCCTCGGACTGCATTGGAATGGTGAATGAGGGCCTGAGGTTCTTGATAAACCTGGTGGGTTGAGAACCACATAGACAGAGCTACTGAGCTAGCTTTCTTCTCCACAATCCCTGAATATCACTGGAAGGGAGATCAGGGTATGAGGGACTGCATTGCAGAGAAGGGACTGATTCCTTATGTTGGGTGTGTGTGGGTGTCTTAGAAGTTAGGCTAGTTCTGGTGTAGGTGTCTCTAGCTCCATAATGAGCTCAACAGATTAGCATTTGGCCTTTCGCAATTCCTGGATGGCCTAATAAATCCAACTTTGTTGGCTTGGTTGATCTGTTGTTCACCTAATAAATGCAACTGTGTTGGCTTGGATAAACTATGTACCCTTGTGGTGTTGTTATCCTTGGATATGTGTAAGCATGTTAGTTCCTTATTCCTTGGGGAATCATGCCTGGATCGGGGGTGGTAGCGTTGCTGAGAGATTAAAGAGCACGTGAGCGTATGGTTGGGTGGAATGTTGCAGCAAAGTAGCTGGTTGCATAACAAGATCTTCTTAAGATAAGTATTCTTTCCTAACTTGTGTCTGCAATTATGTTTACCATTGACAAATGATGATATACATGTTAAATTCTAATCTGTATATCCATGAGTATTGATTGATATGTTTTTCTTCCGTTGTGTATATGAATGATTATGCCTCGTAATATGTTTTATGTTTTAAGTATCATGCTTCAGCGTTACATATATGTATGTTCATGTTCATTGGGATAGATTCCCTGACGATTTAATGTATTTTAGCGTCCTCTTCGCCGGTGGGGGGGTCAGGGACGTTACAGGCATAGAAAATCTAGTTTGTGTTGGTCCCACATCCTCCATGTGTCTTCATGATCAATTGTCACTTTGATTTTTCATTTTATTTATTTATTTATCTCCTTTATTAAATATTTATTCCATTCTAATGTTCAAACATCATTTATTTTCCCCCTTATTCCAAATCCCAAAGCTTGCACCTACAACCTAGTAAACTAGTAATTTTCCTCCTTGGCAATTTTTTGACCCTTAGCATCAATTTGAAAAACTCTCATGATTATGGACAATATGATTAGGCAATTATGACCCAATGCAAAATTTGGGATATGATAGACTAGTAGAGTGATGAGAAGAGATTGATGTGTAGAGAAGAGGTTGGTTGTGTAGCAAAGCCATATGATTGCTTGCAAGAAGAATCTTGCACTTGAGGCTTGGACTCCTCAAACCCTTCTTAGTTGGAGCTAAGAAAACTAGGCTAGGTCCTGTTGTGAGAGTTGGTGTTCTTTTCATCAATTGGGACTGATTGTAATTGAGAATATTATTTTCTTCCATGTAAAATAATTAAAGATCAAAATTCCAAATATTCTTGTGTCTCTTTTGATGTGATGTTGTGCTTATGACTCATGATGAATTTGATTATGAAATTGATGACATAATTATTGATATAATCTAATTGATTAAAATAAGGTAAAAAGTTTATAGTTTCTGTCACACTGATTCACCCCCCTCTTAGTGTGGTAATTATGTCCAACAATGGTTAAATCTCTTTTCGGGTTGTGGGTCTTCTAAACTTTCTTCTATGAGTGTTGTCAATTCTGCGACATCATCCCTATCATGGATTAGTGCTAAACAACTTTTGAAAAAGTATTTAATCTTACTAACCTTTTTCATAGGATAGTTCCTAACTAATTGTTCAAATATTTTGAGCATCGCCTTTACTTGTCTAGATGTCAACGGTTTATTGGTATCAACAAACTATGGTCGCAAATACAATAATACTTCCTTATCCTTATAGACATCTAATAGGAATTTCTTTTGTGCCGCAGGTCGCACCTGCGGTTGTCCATGCCATGTATTTTGACCTGCTCATGTTGCAACACCTCCTCTTGTAACAATAATAATATTTGGTTGTCTTGGCTCAACAAAAATCATATGAATGTTTTTTTTGGGGTTCAACTTTTGATTCTGCGTAGGTTTGGTATTTCCCACAGTTCGATCCTACCATTTTGTGATCGTCAGTGTGGTAAAATTATTTACATTATATACACGTGTTCACAAGAGTTTGGAAATATCAAGAAAAGTTTCCTGGTTGTCCATAGTTATAACATATGACTTAGCATCTTCCTCAACCAAATGCTCCTCCTCCTTGTTGTTTTCCTTGACCTAAAAAATTTCCACCCCGCTTGGCTGAGGGTATTATTTTTGTGGCGGATACTGATTCTATTAATATTGTGGCTAAGGATATTTTGGTTGTTGGTATTGTGATGGTGGATATTGATCCAGGTTGTGCCCAGTTGCACCCTGGGGACAAAAAATTACTGAATGAGTCAAGAACTGTTATGGAAGAATATTAGAAAAATAACAAGGAAAGCAAGAAATACACTATATCGACATAAGTATGCACACATATAATATGCAAGAGTTCAAACCAATTTCTATATTACTTCTTCATGAAAGTAGGTTGATTGTTACAATATTGTACATGTTTATATAGAATGCTGAGATGCTTGGGTGACTACCCATAACGTTCAGTTACAATAAGTTATAACGGTTCAGAAGTTCAACTGTTGCAGACAAGTGGAAGATAGTGAGTCAATCTGTCGATGTTCTACAATCATCGATGCCGACAAGGAAAGTCAAGATGATGTATGTCGAGCGCAAAACCTATCGAGGTTGTCAAGTTTGGTTGTGTCGAGCATCAAACTTATGGAAACCAATGTTGAACCTGTCGAAGCAGTCGAAGGAGTCAAAGTGATAGACTTTGTCAAAGTTTGACAACATGCCAACTACTGGTTCGATCATTCCTCCTTCTTTAAGAAACAATGGTCTCCATTGTGTATTCGTTCATGTGAGGAAACTTGTTGGTTAGTTTAGTAGAAGAGTACAATTTTCCTTGCACGGGGATTTGTATAGCTTTAACCAATTGAAATAAGGGGGTGGAGTTCGTACTTGTATGGCATATACGTCATCCCACAATGGTGTCACAAAGAAGAGGTTCCTAAACATCGGGATGGATGTCTTTGGGTTTTGTTGTATGCAAGTCATTATGTTCCAACAATGGTGCATGGTATGGTCGAAGTAGATCTATATTGAAGATTGGATGTAGGCCAAGGAATTCAGGAATGTTGAGCTGAAAAGCATTTTTGCCAATCTATTTAAGGATACTGTATGGTCAATGTAGCAGGGACTTCTCCCTAACTACAAAGACAGAATGGCTACCTTCAGTCTATAGGACGGAAGGGTAGGGTTCCTGATGGTTGTACAAGAAAAACGAAATAGAAATGAAATAGAACAGAAATAAAAACCCCTCTACAGACAAGGTTATGGGTTAAGCTCCAAGATCTTGCATACAACTATTAGAAAACCCAAAGACCTGCAAGAACATGTTAGGCCATAAACCTGCAAGCAAATATATGTTAGAAAAACTAAAATAAACACCATAAAACAAAAATTATACCTTCTTTAGGTGGAAATGGGCCACCATGCCCTAGTGTTACAGCTGATTTTACCACACATGGTGGATCACACATTTATGGCCTTCCCTTTACCTCTGCAGACTCTTTGGACCCCATGGACCATTTTTGTACCTTTGATGTTTCCAAGATCATCCCTACAAACATGAATTATTTTCCATATGCAACTTTTAAACCTATTCTCGTGTATATACGCAGATATAACACTCAAAACCACGTACATGAGGATGTGTGCAAAAGGCCAAATAGTTTTGGAGTTTTCCTTGATGTGAATCCAAGTCACTTGTCTCTTTCCCTTCCATATTCCTTGAGATGGTGCATATTTTACCTTCCATTACCCCATTGAAGCACTATATAAGGAACCCTTTGGATATATTGAAGGGAGAAGAATTGAAGAGCAAGAAAAATATAGTCCATTGTTGCTGGAGCTTATACTTGAGTCTGCATCCCTTTGTTCCTTGGAGTGCTTTGTGTTCTTCCCAAGCTTTCCTTTGCTTGTGAGATTGCTATCGAGATATGGAGGACTGAAGTGGTGGAGGTCTAGGTGGAGGACTCAGTTTCTTCAGTTCGCAGACATGTCGACAGAGCTTGTCACCATTGTAATCTCTGATTTATATTAATAGAAATATCTTTTTCTATCCAATAATGTGTATTTAAATGAATATTGAATGTATGGATGCTTTTAAAGGCTTATATGTTATCGATTATATATGCTAGAGTAGTTCTAACACCTTTGTATAGCATGCTTGTCTTGTTTGCTGAATGTTGAGAGAGCAAATTGCTAATGTAAGCGAGAGTGGAAAAGCTCAATAGGGATCTACATCAACCGTCCGGAATAAGGTATGTTTCGAGATCATTTAGTGTTAGATGTTTTGTTTCTCTTGCATATGGGAAAGTATTGATTTTTGCGGTTACTCTTCTGTTGTCATACCCCAAGACATAGGAAGTTTTCTCTGTAACACCTAGCTTGGGAGAGTGCCTCTCTTAAGAATGGGGGAGCTATGGCTCAATGGGAGAATGGATGACAGTGAGGGTGAATGGCTTGAGAGGCAAATGGTCTCAATTAGGCACTCACTCAGGTAGAATAAAAATATGCAAAGAGGTAATGTTTTGAGAGTGACCCCCACCCCTCTATTTATAGTTTTTTTAGGGTTCTAAGCCCTTGGTCAGGGCTTCAGCCCCTTTTTTGGGATTTTAGCCCCTCTCGCTCAATCTTTAGCTCTTTTGGGGGTTTTAGGATTCTTTGACAGGTTTTAGCCCCTTTTTGGAGGCTTTATCCCCTATGAGAGGTGTTTTGGCTCTTTTTAGGGGATTTTAAGCCCTTTTGCATATTTTTGAGCCTTTTTGAGGATGTGGGGGTCAAATGGGGTTAAATGAGGGGCGTGTATGGGTGTCCTTGGGTGGTGTAGGCCATATGGATCTGAGTGAGGGATTTTTTGGGTTAACAGATTGCCTCTTGATGTGTGAGGACAGGAGCTCATCGTATGGCCGACGGACATCATAGGATTTTCTGCGAAGAGGTGGTGCTTCCTAGGCTGGGCCATGGTGGCTTTTGGTTTTTGTATTAATATGGTTCCCATCAATCGGTGAGATACAAATAATGTGTCACATGTATATGGACAAGGCGGGCATCCCCATGCTCATAACAATGTCAAAAGAATAACATGATCTATGCTCTATAATATAAGAGTAGATCATGTACAACTAATGATACATAGTGGTTTCCTCAATAAGAGGCCGAATACAGTATTGATCTGAAGAACTACTACATTGGACCCATGGCATTCTCATGGAATGCTATATCTTCATGTTCTATGGCCTACTGGATCTAGAATGGTACATAGCTGTATGGATTCGTTGATGGAGATTCAAAGTCTCTGTGGTACAAATATGTTGCATCAATCATAAATCTATATAGAAACACTGCTGGGGATTCTAAACACTGTCTCCAACGCAACCTAGAAATCATAAGGGATATAGATCTATTTAGGTCCCTCGAATAGACTCATCAATGTGCTAGAGTCATGTGACATCTGGGGTCTTCGACCAAATACTACACAGACCAATACCCTGTACGAATCTCAACGGTGCGATGATGTAGTTGGAGTCGAGCACGTGAGAAACAACCATCTCGAGAGGCATTAAGGACTCCTCTCAAATGGTCCAAGGAACTCATAAATGAGGTTAATGAAACCAAGATACAGGGACCTCTAGGTCTATCCTCTGGAATATGTGTGTTGTCATCAATAGAGGGAGACCTGCCCCTGGTCAAGGCAATGGTGTTTCCTTGACCAAAAGCATGAGGGAGATAATTGAAAGATGTGAGGCAACCTGAGGACTAACCCACTGAATGGGGGGGGGAGGGAAAGAGTTGAGCAGGGGCAGAGGGAGTGTAGTAGACTCAAACTTCCTTTGTTCAGAGGATGATAGCAGGGTGGAGCAAGCAGCAAATGAAACTGATTCATGGGAATAGGATCATAGCTGTAATACTAGGAATGTCACTACAGATGAGAAATACTTGGGGGAGGTAGATACTTTTGGTACTGATGGGATCCAAGGAAGACACATTGCAGATTAATCTGAACAAAGGTGACCCAAAGTGGGAATGTTGCCAAATTTTTATATGTGGGGTGGTGTTTAGAGACACAGTTGTGGTACATTCTCGTGGATTTTTTGCGAGCCCAAGAAAGTAAATCCTCGATGGTGCTTTCAATTTTAGAGAGTCTGAAAGCATGAAGAAGAATCCAATGGGGGCTCTTTTTTGTTGGTAGTCTCCTGTGCCCAAAAAAGGATAAAAGTATACATAGGAGAACTCTCCCATCCTATAGGGGATGAGAGACTTCTTTAGCATTGGTAGTCCAATCAAGCCAAAAAAGGTTAAACCTATACTGACTGGATGGTCATTCAGATACTTTTACGAGTATGAATGAAACCAAGTTTGCTCGACAATCTTTTCTTGCTAAGAAGGCTGGAAAAGAGCTTAATGACAACCCATACTGAGATTTTTTGTAAAGTTCGCCCCCTCTACCTGAGAAAGCATAAAAGGATGCAGAGGGGAATGGTCTTGGCTTAAATATGCCAATATGGTCCGTTTCATTTGATGGTCTACATATTCTACAAAAGGAGATAAATGAGACGATGTAAACACCATTTCCTATACTTTAACGAGCGGGAAAGGAAGCAGTTGCGCTCGGACATCTTTTCATTCTTTTAGTCGTCAGAAAAGAGCTTAAAAGAAACTCTAGTATGGTCAAGCAATCATGGTGGCACAGGTGGTGCCTCTATGTTGGGACAGCGGACAGTGGTCCAAAGGTCATCCATGTAGTATGGATGGAGCAGGTGGCACTTAATCATACCAATACATGCATGGGATAGATTGCGGCAGAGGCATGCGAGTCGATGCGGCAAATACATGCAAGCTGAAGTGGCTCTCAGATAGAGGTTAGGAGAGCTATGTGTGAGTTGTGATGGATGGGCTTGACTACATGTGATGTGAGTGCAAGTCCATAGGCAGTTATATGCCAAATGCCTACAAAGGAAACGATTCGTACTTCGGACGATGGTCCGAAGATCCACATAAGGTGTGATGGATGGATTAGATAGCTATATGATAAAAATCAAAATGGTGGTAGGTAAGTGTGATGCAAGTACAGGTCCAAAGACACTTGTATCACCATGATGTGGCTCGTAAACCGAGGTAACTTTTGGGAAGTGGTTCTGAAAATTACTTATTAAACATGAGACGATGGTCTCATTAGAAGATAGAAGATGAAAATTTGAGCCCATAGGTGTGAGAGGTGTCTCGAACAGGCTCTGGGTGACTCTGATTTAGCAGCTGATGGTCCTGCCCCTGACTTATGGTGAAAAATGTTGAAAAACAAAAAAGGAAAATAAACTACGCTACAAGGGACTCATAGTGGTGGTATTAGGAATAGACTCTCTTAAGGTAGAGCTCGTTATGCAGCTTCTTCAAGAGGCAAACACGTGAATCAGCAAAGAGGTATGCCCCCTTGCCGAGATAAAGGTCATTGGAAAGGAGGGGTGAAGGAATCTAGTCTTTTATGGGAAGAAATGATTCCACACTATGGTTTAAAGGGAATGGGGTAAAAACAGAGGTGGTCTTACAAATATCTTCGTCATTGCGTAAGTGGTGCCGGGATAAATCAGGTGGATCTTCTACAACCAGCGAGATGAAAGGGAAACTGGTGCTAGAGATCATGTAAATGGTATTGGTTGTGGTTTTGGTGGCCTTTCCCCTAGTCTCCATTGGAGGAAGAGGGGAAGGCCTTGAGACGGGAGGAGTATTTGATGGACTTAGAGGTAGGTCCTGTTAGGATTATTAATCCTCCCTTGTACAAATTTGGTCATATGTCCAAATCAGGAGTCATGTCTAAATCGGGAGTCCATCCAGTCTATTTATAGTCATTAGCACCATTGGTTAAACTTGACCAAATTGGGGCACATGTTTCAGTTACCAAAGTGTGGGGAACAATAATTGAGGCTCACTGCCACTTATTGCACTTGATTGCATAAGTTTAGGAGTCTCCTAGATCAATCCCTACAATTTAGGAAGCAACTGGGAGTGCCGAAACCAACCAAGGTCAGTTAACTTCAGTTGATGACTAGTCAAGCCAAGTTAGGAGTTAGTTACATTCAGTTCTAGCTCTCTACATTCAGTTAAATAATGGTTTAATTAATTGCACACATGTGGGACGTTTTTCTCACCTACCATAGTCAGTTAACCATTATTTAATACTAAATGTAACAATTGGTTGTGTTTTAGAACTCCCGTTATGATTTAGACAAGGACAGTTAACTACTGGGTCCTTAACTTCAGTTGATGACTAGTCAAGACAAGTTAGGAGTCAGTTACATTCAGTTAAATAATGGTTTAATTAATTGCACACATGTGGGGCGCTTTTCTCACCTGCCACAGTCAGTTAACCATTATTTAATACTAAATGTAACAGTTAGTTGTGTTTTAGAACTCCAATTGTGATTTAGACAAGTCTTGGTTACCTACAGTCAAGTAGAGTCATCAATTCGAACTTCCTCGTGTGGATTCCAATTGCTTGTGGCTATTAAATCCATTTTACATCATTGTAATTATTATCTGAATTACTTTTTGATTAATGAAAGCATTCATAGCTACAAGCCTTTTGCACTGTTTCATTCTTCAATTGCTGAGTAAATTGTGAGATCTTCTTTGTGAGTTTTGTTTTTGTCTACAGATCTATATGCTCAAATTTACATGGTAGAGGATGGTTGCAGAGCCTCGGTGGACAAGACTCCTCTCCTCCTTAGATCTCCAACCTCATAGAGTTATAGAGGATGGTTGCAGAATCGCGGATCCAAGCTTCTGCCAGACTAGGGTAGACATAACGCACGTGGATGCCCCCTTATCCACTATGCATTGGTGTACGATCAAATTATGGATAGACACTGTGGTTTGGAAGGAAATGGTTGATGGCATTCGTGCTTCTCCATTCTCAGTGTTGAATGTGATCAAATTGGAGTCTGAGGGATCCACAACACCAAGGGTGGCTAGTAAGGATTTTCGTTGCATTGGGAAAGTTTTGAGTACCTCAAGAGTGGACATGGAGGTAGGTGTTTGGGCCAAATCATCCACGATGCTGTAGCTGATAGTAGCTCTAGCTGTGGTGTTGTTGGAAACCTTGCATATGGGGGGGCATGGGAAAGGGGGTAACTAAAGAGGTACATTGGTTGTTTTAGACGTAGATGCTACTGATGTGTCAGTAGGTTCGGTGTTGGTTCCATATTGATTTCATCTGGTTTTTAAATTGACCTCTTCAGTTGTCATAGCTAGCAAGTGGTGGACACCTATTTATGCAGTGGGAGGTACCCCTGGAGCGTTGGGATTGGGTTGGGGAGGGGGTGTGGTTGCCACCAATCCTTGGACTGGTAATGGGTTTTGGAACACCATAGGAGGAGGTCCTGGTGGTGCAGGGTTGGGTTGGGCTTGGTCTGTTGTATTGGTGGCATGTTGAACCTCATTTCTAATGGCCTGTTTAGCATGACCCATGAAGGGACACTCATATGTGTAGTTCTCGTAGACCTACCATAGTGTGCACAGTTGGTTTGTATGCAACAGAGAATTGCGTCTTGGTGCATTTCCTCATTGAGGATTTTGGGCTGGCTGGTTCGCCATGACATTGTTGGGAGGATTTGGTTGTTGACCGCCTCCCTGTGGTTGATTGTTGCCTTGGTTCTGGGGTTGGTTATTCCTGGCTTGCTCTTGTTGGTTATTAGGGGCTGGCTGGTTGGGACAGTTTTTTTGTGCAAACACCTATCCCAATGGAGTAGGTGGAGTAGGGGCGAGGGCTTGAACAACTTGCACTGGTGGTGCATAGTAGACTTGGGTGGGTGCCGGTGCCACAAATGTGGGCATTTGTCCCACGTATTGTTGTGTCTGCCAAGTTAATTCCTGGGACTACTATGGTGGTGCATGATGTGCATAAGAAGTTGTGGCTCTAGATTGGGACATCATTCTTGCATAGTACGAAGTTTGGTTTTGGTACGCAACACTAGGGGTGTTTCTTAGTTGTAGTGGTATTGGAAGTGGTGTCAGATAGTGTTGTGGTTGGTGGGAGATAGAACCTATGAGTCCATTTGGGGCATGGGATGCCCTCGGTGCATCCCGATAGGAGGTTCCTACATGGGGAGAATATGGAATGATAGTTTAAAGGTATCCATACTGTGCATATATCAGATCAAACTATAGGGATTTCAAGATGGCCTCCTCTTTGGATTAGGGACGTTCGGATGCGACGCCCTTTTCTATAGGTGGTAGCAAGGTTTTTAGGAACCAATCTAGGAAGATCCTGTCATCAAGTTGGATCTTGCACAAACTACGTTGTTTCCGTCACTCATGGATGTGGTCGATTATGTGGGTCGCATTATTCTAACGGCAAGATAATAATATCTCCACCCCTTCATTGTATCTAACGGGGAGTTGGAAATATTACAGGAACATGAAATCCAATGAGTTGAAATCCGGGTACTTGGCTTGTGATAGCTCAATGTACCACTTGGCTGTAGCACCTGTGAGGGTGTGTTGGAACAATCTGAGCCTGATCGAGTCATATACAATGGTATTTGATGAGCACCATAGGTGAAATGTCATGATGTGGTTTTGGGGGCACTCCCCTTCCTTCCCTTCAAACTTGGGAATGTCTGAGGGAAGTTTGGTTGGCATGGGAGGCCAAAAAGTTTGATGGAATATAGGGTCATTAGTTAACCGAGCCAAGTTAGGAAAGTTGAGATGTGCCATGAAAGGAAGGTTTGACCCAAGGTTGATGTGAGATGGGGCAGCCATGGTGGTGGGGTTTGTAGGGACATGATGCACCTACATAATTGGGGGTACTTGTGCCACCATTGTGGATGGGCCAATGCCCTCAAGTGTGGTAGGAGGGGTAGTGTAGGTGGAAGGGCCACTGCCCCCATGTATGAAAGGAGGGGAAATGTAGGTGGAAGGCATACTGTCCCCATGTGTTACAGGTGGGACAACTTGACTGGTCAATGTGGGTGGTGGTAGATGGCTTATGATGGTTTCCATGACCGTGCTGGGGCCACCAGTAGAGGTGTTGGTGGTGGTGTGGGGTGTGTACATGGGTCCACTACCAATCACTATGCTATAAAATGGATCCGGGTTTGCACCAGCCATGGGGCTTGATGGTGCAGTATGCAAGTCTGGCTCATATTGGTATGATTTTGAGTCCAAATTAGAGGCTATGTGGCCTTCTGATGGTGTATATGGTCGTCAAGAATGGTGTTGACAGTGTTGGTTCAAGGACCCGAACTGTGGTGGGTCACCTCTCAGGCATGAGGAAGAACGTGGGGGATCAATTGTGTTTGATTTGTATGTCAAAATGGTGAAATATGGTGATGATTTTTGGACCCTGGTTTTAATGGCTTCCTATTGGCTTCAGGTGGTCACTCGAACACCAATACTGCTAGAAGACAGTGCTTGGATTTTTCCTCATGGGAGTGCTAGTCAATCGGTGGGGGTCGTTGCCCGTTTCACTTGGCAATTCCTCTCAGCGGCCAACTACTTTGGGATTCCCGTGGTACTCCTCACATAAGTTTCTTGGATGAGCCTAGGTACTTCCCATAGTTAAGGCAGTCAGGGGCTTATGTCCTCAAAGACTGTAGATGTTTGACTTAGTGTAAATTATAAATTTTAATGGCTCACTCACCGTCATGAACTAAGTTAGGTTGGTTTATATGGTATGGTTTGTGTGTATGTATTTTGTCTTTCTGTTATTCTTAGTGGCTTCTTAAATGGTTTATGACTATTACACAGAGTTCAAAACATTGTTAATGAAAGAAGTAAATGATAATCAGAAATTTACACATGTACCATTTCTGAATCTGAACTATGAGAGCCTGACTAGGTGACTGCCTTGCACCTATATTTATCTTCAACCAAGAAAGGTTGTTGGGCTCTCAACACAATGGTACTAATCCCATCCGTATATCCACAAGTCACCCTCCGGATGTAAGGTTGGTCAACAGGGAGGACATTGAGCACCGTGAGAAGCCCTCCTTCTCTACCCCCTCTACCTTCCAAGTCACCCATTTTTAGTGGATTTGAAAAATGATAGGTAAAGTGCCTATTACTATACGAGATTCACCCTTTGTCTTATCCTAGAATACCCCAAAGGGTGATGACTGGGTAGAGGAGGAAGGGCTAGGAAATATGTTCATTTTAATTATAGTAATTTTTAATCAGGCTTTGATCATGTTCATTAATCCATTAACCATTTATTTACACATTGATTTACACATGCTGCAAATAAAATGAACAAATACTGAACAAAAATAGAAATATATTTGATGGAGAGAGGCGGCTTGGCCACAATGATAGTCCTTAACTTTTAAAAAAATAGAATCTGGGAGACAGATCACACTTTTCGGGTCAAATGTGGCAAGGGGGTCACCAAATTTTCCCAAAAATAGGCAAGGGGGTCGCTCAGAACCTGCAGACAGAAGAGGGATGGATTTTGGGAGGGGATCACACCTTTTGGGGCGAAATGGGCAACCTGGTCGCACCTTTCGGGCCTGAATGAGTGACCTGGTCGCACCTGTCAACCCGATAAGAGTGACCTGCTTCGAAAAGTGAATTTTTTTTTATCCTGAGCCAGATCCGGCCGACAGTAACAGGTACTATGGCCAAATGGGCTTGGACTGCCTTTGAGGAGGCTCGACAGTAACTAAAAGTGTAGAAAAATAGAGATATAAGCTAGATTTGATAGAAATTTAAACTAGGGAAACTGAAAATAAACTGCAAAAATAAAACCCAGGGATCCTGTGGGATCGACCTGTTATGGTCGTTAGTTCTGTAGCAGGGATTTATCCCTTACTACATAGTAGGAATGGCTACCTTATGTATATAGCACAGAAGGGTAGGGTTCCTGATGGTTGTGCAAGAAAAACGAAATAGAGATAAAATAGAACAAAAATAAAAACCCCTTTGCACACAAGGTTATGGGTTAAGCTCTAAGACCCTACATACAACTGTTAGAAAACCCAAAGACCTACAAGAACATATTAGGCCATAAAAATGGAAGCAAATATATGTTAGAAAAACTAAAATAAACACCATAAAACAGAAATTATACCTTCTTTAGGTGGAAATGGGCCACCACACGCTAGCTTGGGAGAGCATCTCTCTTAGGAATCGGGGAGCTATGGCTCAATGGGAGAATGGATGAGAGGGAGGGTGAATGGCTTGAGAGGCAAATGGTCTCAAATCACTCACTTGGGAAACATAACAATATGTAAAGAGGGAATGTTTTGAGAGTGACCTCCACCCCTCTATTTATAGCTTTTTTAGGGTTCTAAGCCCCTGGTAAGGGATTTAGCCCCTTTTTGGGGATTTTAGCCCCTTTCGCTCAATCTTTAGCTCTTTTGGGGGTTTTAGGCTCCTTTGAGGGGTTTTAGCCACTTTTTGGAGGCTTTAGCCCCTATGAGATCTATTTTTGGCTCTTCTTAGGGGATTTTAAGCCCTTTTGCATATTTTTGAGTGTTTTTGAGGGTGTGGGGGTCAAATGGGGTTAAATGAGGGTCGTGTATGGTGACCTTGGGTGGTGTAGGCCATGTGGATCTAAGTGAGGGATTTTTTGGGTCAAGAGGCCATATCACAAAGGTTTGATCTTTTTATATGGACCAGTGAAGCACTCCTTCTTTAGATTTAACTGAACCTGATCCCCAATTTGGAATGAATGAGGAATATGATGCTTGTCATCTTGGGCCTTAGCTAATTACAACATTTCCTAGGCTTTCTTTTGAATGTTCTAGATTTGATCTATGAATTTCAATGCTTTCTCAACTTCTCATCCTTCGAATCCGGTGTTATTCGATTGTGTCAAGGAACTGATCAAGTCGATAGGAGCTGAGGGTTGAAATCCATAATAGATCTCAAATGGACTCTTGCTTGTAGAACTATGTTGAGAACAATTGTAGCCGTGTTATATGTATGGAATATTTCCATCCCATGTTCGACAATGCTTGTGGTTGTACATGCAAAGGAGTTGTACTACCAAGTGATTTACAACTTCCTTCTGTCCGTCAGTTTGTGGATGGAAGACTTTCGAAAAAGAAAGTCTTGTGTCAAGATGTTTCCAAAGAGTTTCCAAAAGGTGCTGAAAAATCTACAATATTGGTTGGAAGTAATGGTCGTCGAGAGGCAATAATGTTTCCACACATGTTCAAAGAAGAGCTGACCAGTCTGTTGTGCTGTGATAGTCTTATTGCATGGTATAATATTATCCATCTTGGAAAATATGTCAACTACAACTAAGATTGCATCATTTTTATGTTTGGTAGTAGTATATCTTGTAAAGTAGTCCATATAAATAGATTTCCATGGTTGACTAGGAACTGTAAGGGGTGTGTATTGTCGTTGTTGTTGATTTGGCGGTTTAGAAATGGAACATACCACATATGATCGAATGTACTTGTTGACGTAATATTTAAGTGAAGGCTAGTAAAAACACTTCTGGAGAATAAAAAGTGTTTTTGAGACTCCAAAATGTCCTGCGGTCTTGCTATGTTGCGCATCCCAGATGAGCTTCTATCGATGCTCATCGGTCGATGCACAAATATGTCCAAGATTATATAGTAAGGCATCCATCATGAAGTAGTCGGTAGTAGACAATGTGTTTGTTTGAAGTTGTCGATGAATTGCAGAGAAGTCACAGTATACCGAATATGATTGTGTCTAAGTAGTGGTGTCGTAACCCTACATACTCATCAATGTAGAGATTAGAGTAATAGGTGGTCAGAGGAGACAATCGGTTACAGCATTGGATTTTCCTTTTTGATACTTAATTACCAGCTGAAATTTTTGTAGGTAATTAATCCACTTGAGCTGCTGAGTTCTCTATAGTTTCAACTGGTACGGAGCAAGCTAAAAATATTTATCGTCAGTGAGAATGACTATTTCCTTGCCAAGAATGTAGTGTCTCCATTTATTAAGATCTTGCACAATGGCATCCAGTTATTTTTCATACGTGTAATACCTTATAACAGTGTTGATGAAATTTTCAGAATTAAACGTGATTGGGTGAACTGACTAGTGATAATTTCACCAAGAGAATAATATGATGCATCCGTCTTAAATTCAAAAGGATGATGCAAATTAGGTAACACAATTACTGGTGCAGTAACAATATTTCTTTTGATTTGTTCAAAAGCTTGTTGTTGTATCGGTTTCCATTTGAAGCCAATTTTCCCATTTCCTTTAGTCAACTCGTTCAAACACCATGCGATGTGAATGAACCCAATTATGAACTGTCGATAGAAGTTCTCCAAACCAAGATAACTTCTTAGTTCATGAATTTTTTGAGGAATGGTCTGATCTTTGAGGATCTTTAATTTTTGTGGGTCGACATGAATTCCTGTAGAGTCAATTACATACCTGAAATATTTGATGTTGTTCATCTCAAATGAGTATTTTTCCATGTATATAGTCATTTTTGCTGGAGAGTGTCAAAGACTTGTTGATATTGTCTAACATGTTCTTCCCATGATCGAATAAAAATCAAGATATCATCAAGATAGAAAATGAAAAACTTTCCAATGAAAGGTCGTAGAAGGTCATCCATATATCTCATGAAGGTCACATGTGCATTGGTTAAGCCAAAAGGAATGACTAACCATTCAAACAATCCTTCCCTTGTCTTGAAAGAGATTTTCCATACATTAGTTGAATTGATTGGAATTTGATGATATCCTATATTAAGGTAAAGTTTTGTAAATAAATTAGCACATTTCGCACTATCGATGAGTTCATTTATCCATGGAAGAGGGTATCTTTTCTTTACTGAAATTTTGTTGAGAGATCAATAGATGATGAACATGCACCAAGTATGATCTTTATTTGGAACTAGGATGATTGGAATTCCACAAGGAGAGGAGCTATGCAGATATGACCCTTATCAATCAAATCCTATATTTTCTTGCGCATCTCTTCGTTCTCAAGAATGGATCTTGTGTAAACAAATGCATTCAAGGTAATGAAGAATTGGGAACAAGTTCAATGGAGTGGTTTACCTGACAATTCAGAGGTACTATGTTAGGATCCTGAAATACATTTCGATATTCCTCAAGAATGATTTTGATCTATTTTTGTTGTTGTCGAGAGATGCACTGGCCGGTGAGTCGACTCATCACTGCAATATTTTTGGAATGATGAGGATTTATAATAATTAATGTGAATTTATGGGCATGATTTATAAGATTCATTTTTTGTTTGGTAGTTATCATAGCAACTATGGATGTGTGTTGTCACTATGATATTCGGTAGAATTGATTCCAAATTTTGATAATCACCTTTTGAGGTCGTGACTTATATGTACCATGTCGATCCCACAAGTAAGATTTCCCAAACAAGGTGTCGAATATGGAAAGTAGTGCCACATCATAGAGTACTTCATCTTCAAAATGCTTAATGAATAAGGTGATTTTGCATTAGTGTGTGATCCTTAGTTGTTGTCCATCCTTCATCCAACCAATATTGTAAGGATGAGGATGTGGAGTGGTGACAAGACCAAGTTTCTTCACAAGATCTTCAGAAATGAAGTTCTTCTGGATACCATTATCCATAATTTGATGTAATGGATTTTTCTTAACCATATCCATGTATGGAACATGCATTCTCCTTCGTCCTCATAGATGATAGTCGAGGCTGTCTGAGTGGTCAAAGTTGAATCCAAGAGGGTTGTTGCATATGGATCAAATTCTAATAGGGTTATGTCTAACAAGTTGGAGGTCAACAATTTTGCCAAAAATATCTTCTAATATTTTCATTCTGACGTATCATGCCATGCTAAATTGTGATATTCACACCTTTTCCTAGTAGGGTTTTGTTTGCTACAATTGCTCCCATCTTTCTAAAATTTCTTCTTTTGATGATCAAGATTTGGCAGAGTCAAATGAAAAGGGTTCTTGGACTTATCGGAGTCAACCGATGACATCTTTTCAGATGCTCGACCTACTGGCTTGTTCATGAAATGTTCTTTTCCTTTTTCTTAGCTTCAAACTTGTTGGCATAATGAAATGCATATGCAAGTGTACCGCTAGTCAAAAAAACCATATCTTTTTGAATTTATAAGGATAAAAAATTGAAATAATCCATGAAAAACATTTCTCTTCTTCTTTGATGCCAAGTCTAGACATGAGTCGATAAAAATCGTCGGCATAACTATGTACAAACTAGTATTTCCATTGCCTTAGCTTCTTCCACTTCTTATATTGCTGTTCAAGATACCTGGGTGGGTAGAAATCCTTTCAGACATACTCGGAAAATTTTACCCATGTGTCTATGGGGTATCCTTCTTTTTCCATTTTTTTCACTAAATTCTCCCATTGGAAGCATATGTAGGTTGACATCTTCAAGGATGCAATGCTAATCTTTTCTGCTTTGGAGAGTTGATTCATGGAGTAGTAGTATTCTAGTTGTTGTACCCAATTGTCGACGGATTTTTTCACATCAATATTTCCTTCAAGATTTGGTATGTCCATATTCATTTGCACTTTGAAGGGGATGATTTTATCGGAGTGAGTTCGTGTCGAGGATTCCACGTAGTTCGAAGTGAATTGCATGAGAATATCACTGAACTGGGAAAACATTTCGGTCCACTGGAGAGCCAGTTATTTTTCTATGATTTGTTTCAATCTCATCAGTTGTATGTCTATTTTCTACTTCTCTAACCATCTTTTTTGAAGTTGAAGGAAGTGTCTTCTCATTTTGATGAGTTTGCAAGTGTGTTTGAACATGCATAAGTTGAATAACTTCGATGGAAGTGTTGATGTAACTTAATATATGGACAAGATAAAACTTAAATACCAATGATCCAGGTTGTGCCTAGGTAAATGCCAGTGACAACAGTCAACTGAATGAGTCGACCACTTTTATGAAGGAAGCTTAGAAAAAGAACAAGTAAAGAAGGAAATACACTATATTGGCAAAACACATGCACATAGAGAATATGCAAGAGTTCAAACCAATTTCTATATTACTTCTTCATGAAATATGGTTGATTGTTACAATAATGTACATGTTTATAAGGAAACTTGAAATGCTTGGGTGACTACTCATTACGTTTAGTTACAATAAGTTATAAAAGTTTGGAAGTTCAATTGTCGCAGATGACTGGAAGACAGAGAGTCCATCTATCGATGTTCGATAGTTGTCGCTGCTGACAAGGCATGTCAATATGTTTTATGTCGAGTGTGAAACTTGAAGAGGTTTTCAAGGTTGGTTGTGTCGAGGTTCGGACTTATCGAATCCAATGTTGAACTTGTCAAAGCAGTCGAAGAAGTCAAAGGATTTGAAATGCTAAACTTTGTCGAATTTTGACAACATGCAAACTGCTGGTTGGATAATTCATTGGGAAAGATGATCCTGAGGTTTTTCTTGTTGAACTTGCATCTTCTCATTATTCTTCATCAAGCAGGTATGCAACATATTTTCTTACAGTAGTTGAAGTGCTCTGCAATCTTTCTCATCGTGTCCTACTAATTTACCAAATTTATAGTACGACTAGCTAGTGTACCTACAATATTTTGTAGATACAAAAATTATTCCAACTTATGTCCCCTAGTTTGGCATATTATACACCAGGGAATCCCTTTGGTGTTTATCGGGTTCGACGCTCCTGTTGCGACATAGTTCATGAGCACCGAGAAATTATCTTTATGGCATTTTTCTTTTCTACATATTATACACCATAATTCTTCTTGAACTTCCTTTCATTTCTTGATGTCCTGGAACTACATCGTAAGATTGTCTAGATACACTTGAATCTGCATCATTTGCATGCGGTTTTCTCCAATTTGTGATGATTCTATCTTCATTACTATTTCTAGAGCTTCTGTCTGAGACACAATATTCTTTTTCATCAATGTGATCTAGATGTGCAGCAACAAGGAAACAATGAAACATTCCTTGTGTTTCACATCAAACATATGGAAGCTCACTTTGGCCATTAATGTCTTGAATCTCTGGTCAAAGTCCCAAATAGATTCTATAGGCATATTATTAATTTCTTTAATCTTTGTAATGCACTGCAACTCAGAATTCGGATTTCTAAACTCATATATCATTCCCACCCAAATTTGGTCTAGCGTTTTATGCATAAATCCTTCTGGCACTATAGAAACTTTCATGTACCAGTGTAGTGCATGACCTAGCAGAGTCATGATCATCTATGCCTTCTTTATTTTCTCATCTTGGACCTGTCACATAGTCCATGTGGATTCACAGAGAAACCAATGTTTGTCTAGGTCTTCGAATGCATTTCCATTGAATATTGGAAACCCAATGTTGTTCCTAGCCATTGTATTAGCTTCTGGTATCTTCAAATAATTTTTTTGGCTATCTGAACTCCCTTGTCTGCTATTCATAGTGTTAGTACTACTTGTAGTTACAAATGCACTTGGAGATAAGTATCTAGATATTACCTCTGGCGATGTGTGTGGTGTTGTAGGCATGTCGTATCTGCATTCTATATATGGCGAATCAGTTCATTCTTCTGATTCTTCTTCTCCTTCGGATACCGGATGATATTCTTCTTCTTCATCGGAATACCTTTCATTGAACTAAGATGCAATATCATATTCTTCTTCTCTAGTCATGCTGCAAGTATCTCTTCATATCATAGTCTTTCTTTACTTTCCCAATCAAAACCTTCTTCCACTTATTAAACAACCAACCTCTATTTCAGTTCCACTATCTCCAGGTAACATCTCAACTCAGTTAGAGTCATTTTCCAATAGTTCTATTGCGACATACCCACCTTTCTGTGCACAACTTCCAATTGTCACATCCGTAGGATTCCTTTTTCACATACAAGCATTTTTATCTACATCTTTAAATACACGAAATATATTCCATGTTGTCCTTGGAAAAATATTTGATCCACCTTACTATATGATGTTATTGTGTCAAACAAACTCAGTAATGTATACCTCCAAAATACTGTATATCAAGAAATATACAAACCTCGACACAAGGTTTCCCACACTTTTTAGTCATTGAATCAACTGAGGATTCCACTCTATCGGTTCTCCTCCTTGGAATTTTCTTTGTTGGGTTTCCAACTTTGAAAACAACTCATGCAACATAATGAGAAAATTAGAAAATAAAAACTTATGAATATCCGTGTAGAGATATCGACCCAACCACTCTATTGGGTTACACCAAGATCATTTAGTCTCTTCTTGTGAAAACTATAATGCTTTGAAATCCACCCAATTTTGGATTGTATGTTTTGTCGACTGCCACAACATATAACTCGCCAAAATGATTTGGTCCCATCTACAAAACCATTTCTTGGAGTTTTAGCTTCCCTTCAACCCTAGTTCATTCCCTTATTCTTAGTGCAACAAATCCCAATATATTGGCCCGACATTGAAAAACCTATTCGGCAACACCTAAGACGTGTTAGGGTACATAGGGTACTCCCAAAGGACCGAACACCAATAACAATGGTTTCACACAAATAGATCACAAATCAATACACCAATGTTTTTCATGTGGTTAAAACCCTCAAGAGGGAAACATTCCAGGGCCCCAGCCAAATAGCTACTTGGAGCAATTTATTATGCAAAAGAAAGAAAGTTACATGAGCTTCTCATAATTGATCAACTAGCCAAGGACCCTCTATG